>JARSSU010032647.1:0-40810 GCA_029619165.1 Eurosta solidaginis
TAACTTTTATTTAAAGAAATGTATTGTAGTTTCAATATATGTGGCCCGGTCGTATGAAAAGCTGGCTTATGACTCAACAGTTGCTAACAGCTGTTTCTCGCAATTTCTTTTTTGAGTCATAAGCCACCTTTTCATAGACCGGGTAACATATTATTTCTTGTGGCCGCGAGTTATACTCGTGCTAAAAATGGTCGTAATAAAAAAAATAAAGCTCCATGATAGTTTAATACCTAACGGTATATTTCCGTTATTTATTAAGCTACAATGCTAAAATTGTATATGAACACTTTGTAAGGTTGACCTAAAACCCATAATTAACTATTTTGAAAAAACAGGCGTGGCAACGCCTACTAAGGCCGCTCGAATATTTGAAAATCTTTGCATAGGACTTTAAGAACGGTTGAAGATGTCTTGATGAAGTTTATTATCCATCATTCCTTTTCAAATTAGAATCGCACTAACAAATACGATAGAGAGTAGAGTCCCTCCCATGGATCCGCCACTGGTATTGACTGTTCAATTTTTTTTACTTAAATGTATTCCCTGGTGTTCAATTTTCATTGGTTTTAATGATTCTTGACATCGACGCCCTACAAATCTAGCGCATGTGATTGCACGGTGCACATGTACGTATGTATGTATGCGTATTAGGTTGGGTAGATTTTTTTCTCTGTTGTGGTATAGTTGGTCCCGGTCATAAAGGTTTAGAAGGTACGAAAAGGCAGATGATTTGGCAAAGGAGGGTGCAACAAAAATAGGCAGGAGTTGCATATGATCCATCAAGCGGAAAGGCGTGGACAAATGCGATCATGTGCAATGCCTGCGATATTAGACTCAAAGCGGCTCATATCTCTGAAGAGAGAAGACCTAGGCTCACGATGGGCATACTGACTGGACACTGCATTCTGGCGTCACATGCATTAAGTTAGATCTCGTCAGTAATAGCAAGTGCAGGGAGTGTGAGGTGTAGGAAGAAACGGTTGAGCATGTTCTGTGTTCATGTCCTGCGCTCGCCAGGTCAAGGCTACAGCTATTAGGAGCGGCAGAATTGCCAGATCTCGAGGCAGCAATTAAGCTGGGTCCTAGAAAACTGCTAGTATTTGCCAAGAGGACAGGGTTATTCTATAACATATGTCCTGGCACCTGATTGGGGTTCTGCCGTTTGGTCGTCAAACAAATTCTGGTAACACTATTGACACATCCAGTCTATGTGAGGTCTTTATTGACCGGCCGGTTCAACCTAGCTTTGGTATAGTTGAATTTTATTCATATGATATGATTGTATTAATTCGGTTTTCTGTAACCACAATCGGGTACCTATCCTTTAAAAATGGAAACTTTCAATCTTAATGCTTGGAGGTGTCGAACAGTGGGACAAAAGTTACATCTTACGCTTAAGTAAGTATAAATTTCATTTCACACAGATTTTCGATTGCTGGTATCGAATGTTGCTAAAAATAATTTGTTTGTCTACTTAAGTTCAGGGTGATTTAGGATTACGGTGGAAAAGTGAAAAAGTGGAAATAAGGAATACAAAACTGAATTTTGTGCTAAGAAAAATAAAATAAATGAAAAGCGCGATAGCCTCCGAAAAGATTTTAGGCCGAGTTTCTCTTCAAATTTGCGTCGTGCTCCTTTTTTTAATTTTTCCTACAAATTGGCGGGACGGAACCTACTTGTTTTATGCTCACCCCGAACGGCATGAGTTTTCACTGAGAGCTTTTCATGGCAGAAATGCATTCGGAGTGCTTGCTAAACACTACCGAGGGGCGACCCCGCTTAGAAAAATGTTTTTCTAAGTGAGAAAACTTGTTTCTATAATTTTGATGTTGCTTTCCCCGGGAAGTGATCCCAGGATCTTCGGTTTGGTAGGCGGAGCACGCTACCATCACACCACGGTGTCCGCCGAATTTTGTGATTCATAACATTTTAAACCATTCATTATGACTGAAGGAGTTCGATCTTCTTAAGTAAGTGGGCAGATAATCTTTTCTCTGGATCACCCGGGCGTCCTTTTTATACCAGGGCTCTAGGCTGGTAGAGAATGAAGCGCCTTACTCTGCATACATACATAGATACGGGTGTTTCCGCAGTAGTGTCAACCGAGACTTTTAGGATGCAAATTATGAATCTTTATACTCTCCCATATCTGAATAGACTGGACATCTATTTCCTTTGCTAAAAATGCAACTGAATGTTTCGACGTTTTTCTGCTAAAGATGGCTGACATATTCAGTAGGAATCTCTCTCTGCTACCAGTTAAAGTTCACAAACTACCCTGGTACAATACTAGGTGGAAAAAGTTGAAAAATCAAAGAAATAAGTACTTTAAATTATATAAGGATACCAGCGATACTGTTTTTAAAGATCAGTATAATTCTTATATGATGCAGTTCAATGTTCTTGATAAGTTTTTGTACAATAAATACGTTTCTCGAGTTGAAGATGAGTTGAAAGTTAATCCTAAATATTTTTGGAACTATGTTCGTTCAAAGAAAGGTTGTTCTAATATACCTACCTGTGTCAAATTTAATGACATTTGCTCTAACAGTTTGGTCGATTCGGCAAATTGTTTGCTGATTTTTTCAAATTTACGTTTGTTGTTGAGGCCGATAATTTTGATAACATGTATCTTACTAATAGTCCCAAACCTTTAGACTTTGGGTTTTTGTCCGTGTCTGAAACCGATATTATCTTGGGTATATCCTCCTTACAGACCTCAATCAAAAATGATATTGATGGATTGTCCTCCTTTTTTATTTAAGAAGTGTAGTATTTCTCTTTGTGTGCCACTGTGCCACATTTTCAATATTTCGCTATCGTCTGGAGTTTTTGTTGATGGCTGGAAGCTGGCGTCTATCACTCCTATCTTCAAGTCAGGCAATAAAAATGAAGTAAAGAATTACAGGCCAATATCAAAACTGTCAACATGTTCAAAACTTTTTGAAAAGGTTGTTAAAAACAAAGTATCATTCGCTATAAATAAAATAGTCGATCCATGTCAGCATGGTTTCATTGCGGGACGTTCAACTGCTATAAATCTGGCTGTTTTCTCTCAGTTTTGTGTCTCTGCGTTTAAGGATGGATGTCAAGTTGACACCATATATACGGATTTTTCCAAGGCTTTTGACACAGTTGCGCACAAATTACTTCTGTGGAAACTTGAAAACATGGGCTTTCACTCAAGCTTTCTGCGGTGGCTGAAATCCTATTTGGAAAATAGAATATCTTTTGTTGAAATCGAGACAACTAAGTCTTATGAATTCTCAGCAACTTCGGGTGTACCACAAGGTAGCAACCTTGGTCCTATTTTGTTCTTAATGTTTATTAATGATGTTGGCTCATCAGCATAAAACTACTCGAATTATTTGCTTAATGCTGACGACTTAAAACTCTTTCGGAGAATCTCCTGTATTTCTGATGCATTGCGTTTGCAAGAAGATCTGAATGCTATAAATAATTGGGCTCTGTCAAATAATCTGCGACTCAATATTCGTAAATGCTGTCACATGACGTATACTAAGTCTAAGATGTGGTTTCATTCGCGTACTCGATTCAAACGTAACTCTTACGTCAATTAATGAGTTGCGCGATCTTGGCGTAACTTTTGACTCATCTTTTACTTTTGTAATCATGTAAACTTTCTCATACCAAAGGCTTATGCCAACTTAGCTTTCTTGCGACGATATGCCAAGGATTTCAAGGACCCATATACCAGGAAAATCTTATACAATGCCTTAGTGCGTTCCAAGTTGGAGTATGCATCAGTCATCTGGCATCCGTATTACTCTTCACACTCTTTAAGAATTGAAAGAATTCAGAGCAAGTTCATACGATTTGCTCTTCAACCTCTGCACTTTGTTAATCCCTGCCACCCTACAATGCAAGATGCATGCTTATCAATGTCTTGCCACTTGAAGTTAGACGTCTTGTTCAAAACGTAATGTTTATTTTGACATAATATCCGGTGCTATTGACTGCTCAGAACTACTTGCGGCAGTTGACTTTCAATGTCCCTAACAGAGCTCTCCGCTTTCACAGTACATTCCGCGTTGAAGTGCTGCGTTCCAATTACTCAGTTTCGCACCTCTTCTAAGAGGTCTTGTAGAATTTAATCGCCTATCCAGAAGCCTTGACCTGGACTTTGCCATGCCAAGGTCTCTGTTTAGGCACTCATTGAGTCCTATTACTTATCTCAGTAAATCTTACTTTTAAAATTGTTAAACTAGTACTAAGTTAACCTGTAATCTAGTCACTAAGGTTGTTACCATTTGACTTAATAAAGATATGAAATATGAAATAAGAGCAGAAAGGAAAACTTTTTACCTAGCGTATTTTTGTAGATGTCAGTCGAAAGCGCATATGCGTTATTCAAGGTTAATCCAACATACTAAGTTCCAAGAACTCTTTTTTCAAACAAGCTTCAATAAATCGTAACTACATATATATTGGGTTGAAGCTTGAGAGCATAGTACAAGTTTACAAGTATGATATGTATGAGAAGGAAACAATCCTTTCTCTTCTAACACACTGGCCGTTTGACACTTCGGTCAGTGTCAAACTATTGTGAACTCAGTGGAACCTGCGTGGAGCATGCGTTTGACACTGAACGAAGTGTCAAAATTACCGGGTTGCTGTCGTGGAAAGCTACGCAGGGAAACAAAAAGGAGCGGAATATCAAATATGGGTTGCCGTGATGGTAAATTTTTTGAACGATTTTAGTATGAAAATGTATTGCACCTATATGCGTCCTACAGAAGATATACAAAGTCTTGAGTGGGGTATTGAGTACGCGTAGTTATTCCAGCATTAAGAATACAAACACGAGTGCTAAGTTTTCTACCCGTTCAAAAGTTCTCCGCGAAAAACAGTTTGAAACCGAGGTCGACTGCAATAACCCGTTCAAAAATATGGAAAGAGAATGAAAGACGCGTTTTGTCCTGTTATCAATAGTTCAAAGGCGAAAAGTATTCGAATTATTGGAAGCGAGGCAAAAACGCGTCTATTAATACCTCCCCGATGGTTTTGGTCGTGTTTTAGCAATCGTCCCCGGTAATAAAGTATCACAACTGTTAACTAAAATTGTCCAAAACATATGGATTTTAAAGAGAGATGTAATTAAGTGCTCATTTGAAAGTAAATAAGGATATTTCTTTGTAATATTAGAATAATAAAATTTTACACAGTTTTTCGTTAGCAGCTACTACATTTTTCTTGGACTAAGAAGTACACAGTGCCAAATAGCATCCACACAAAAAACGAACAAGAGCAAGCATTTATCAGGTGAGCGTGGCTGCGTATGTGCGCGCTGCTACATATCCTACTTGTAGACCTGTACTATGCTTGAGAGTTTTCAAAATACTTGTTTTTTGTAAGCATTCGGACGCATTTCAAAATTTAAAATAAGTCGTAGCGGTGTTTTATTTGTAAACATTTTAACACTTAACGGCATTTTCATGTATCTTTATGGTCTCATAATTTGTTTTTTGCGAAAAACGTTAGGCAGTCAAGATTGTAAGGATAAACAAGTAAGAACGGGACTGTCCTTCGGCTGTGCCGAAGACTTCCATACCTTTCATGAATGGGGCTGAACAATAATCTTATCCCGTTCGTAATCTCCGAATAATCGGATGTATAAGATAAGAAATATATAGTGAACAGATCTGCATACCTTAACGATTTTTAAGATAAATATAAAATAAAAAACAGGTAGGTACTTTGTGTGAGGATGCAAAGTTTCTGGTTTTTTGTGGTCTGCGTGTAAAAACTATGACTACGAAATCACGTATTTCAACAATATATGACGTAAACGTAACTATTTGATGAAATTTGATGAATTTTGAAGCTTCTAGCCGTAAAAAGGGGGCCAAAAATTAGAGTTTATATGGGGTATATAATATATATACCACCGATCTCTATGATTTTTTCAGACAACAATATATGCTATATACGTAAGCATTTGGTGAAATTTGAAGCTTCTAGCTGTTAAAATGGGAAGAAATTGCGCAAATTTTCTTATCTAACAATCGGTTGTATGGGATATATACTATATATACCTCCGGTATCTATGATTTTCTCAGACAACAATATATGCTATATACGTAAGCAATCGGTGAATTTGAAGCTTACAGCTGTTAAAATGGGGTAGAAATTGCGAAAAGTTTCTTATCTGAACAATCGGTTGTATGAGATATATACTATATATACAACCGATCTCTATGATTTTTCAGACAACAATATATGCTATATACGTAAGTATTCGGTGAAATTTGAAGCTTCTAGCTGTTAAAATGTGGCTAAAATTTGCCAAAAATATATATATATATACATAGATATATATACTATATATACCACTATATATATACTATATATACCACCGATCTTTATGATTTTTTCAGACAACAATATATGCTATATACCTAAGCATTCGTTGAAATTTGAAGCCTCTAGCTCTTAAAATGGGCAGTAATTACGGAAAGTTCCTTATCTGAACAATCGGTTGTGGGGGATATATACTATATATACGACCGATCTCATCAATTTTTTCAGGCAACAATAATTTCAATATACGAAAGTATATGGTGAAGTTTGAAGCTTTAATCTGTTAATTGGGTAAGATATTACAAAAATCCTCTTTTTCTGAAAAATCGGTTGTATGGAGGATATATGCTATAGTGGTCCGATCCGGTCGGTTCCGACAAATGTCTAATCGGACACCCAAATACACCCGCTCACCAAATTTTATCAAGATATCTCAAAATTGAGGGACTAGTTTGCATACAAACAGACAGACGGACAGACGGACATGGCTAAATCAACTCAGCTCTTCAACCTGATTATTTCGGTATACTTAATGGTGGGTCTATCTATTTCCTTTAAGGACTTACAATTTTCGGTTTCGTGACGAAATTAATATACCATTTCATTTTCATGAAAGGTATAAAAAACTGGTACGTCCAAACAGTTATAGAAAATTTTCATTTAATCTATCTATGTATCTTAATATATAAAAAACACGTGTCACACAATTGAGGCCAATGGACTCCTTCACTACTGAACCGATTTTGAATTTGTTTTGCACCCCGTGTGTAGTTTGATCTAACTTGAAATATAGGATAGGTGACCCCTAGAGTGTGTTTATAGAATATGGATGTCAAATGAAAGCTGTTGATGAGTGCTTTAGTAGAGGGTAATTTTCATACCCCTGGGTGAATAGGGTCTCGAGATATAGGCCAAAACGTGGACCTGGGTACCCCTAGAATGTGTGTTTAGAATATGGATATCAAATGAAAGCTGTTTATGAGTGCTTTAGTACAGAGTAATATATTATCCAGAGACGGACTGGGACTGAGACTCGGAATGGGACTGGGACTGGGACTGGAATAAAATACATACCACCTTCTGGGACAGGCAATAAGGAATGCAGAAGAATGAGAAGAAATTGAGAGAAGAGAAAAGAGAAAAGAAGATTGAGAAAGAGATAGAATGAGAAGAAGATGGAGATAGATGAAGCGAAAAAGACGGAGGGAGGAGTGAAT
This sequence comes from Eurosta solidaginis, assembly GCA_029619165.1. NCBI lineage: Eukaryota > Metazoa > Arthropoda > Insecta > Diptera > Tephritidae > Eurosta > Eurosta solidaginis. Next base: position 7,539 of record JARSSU010032647.1, read on the forward strand.
AAAAGGATTAGGAAAAAGTTAAGAGGGGGGAGGGCAGAGTCATACGGAAAAAGCTTATTAAAATGTATGCAGATTGGCCAAATTTAGGGCAGGACAACGTCTGCCGGGTCTTCTAGAATACATATATATAGTAACGAATTTTGGGGGATTCCTGGTAAGTATACATCTTCTGCTAACGTTCGAATCGCTGAACTGTCGAATAAATAATTCCAATATTCAGTACTGGAAAATGGTCTTTATTTAGACTACTTTGGGAGTAGTACGTCACAACTATACTTCACTAATAGCGTGTTTGAATATAACTGATTGACTATCGCTTGCATCGCGCTGCTTTTATACTCTCAGTTAGACCCGTCCATCAATTTCTTCTAAGGTCTAGACTTTTCATGAACATGCCTTCTGGAACATTTGTAACTCATACTTGGTTATTTAGCTATATGCGTGTGTATGTGTGAGTAAGAGCTTCTGCTCTTGTCTGCTGACTACATATGTGTATGTGAAATAATCTCTTCACTTCGAGCTGATGGTTATGTTTGTTGAATATTCTTCGTTGCCTTGTACATAAGTGTGGCTGCTTTCTTTAATGTGTACATGTACATAGGTGTGGCTGCTTGCTGTTTTTGTTGTTGTGACCATCCTTAAATTTTCCTTTATTTACTATTCCTACAAGATTTTCATGCAGCATAAATTAATTTGGTTGAATTCTTAGCAAATGCTATGTCACCCCAAATATATTGTACGTTTTCGAAACATCCGAGCATCTGTGTGTCGTTTATGGAAAATATTTGTAATGACATATGTATGTAGTTTGAACAGGTGTCTACGAATGATGTTTATAGCAAAAGGAAATTTCCTGATCCAACTATTGCTTTTACACCAAAAAAGTTTGCCAGGATGAAACGTACGTAACTTTGAAAACACCCATATATATACAACTGGATGGCACCGTAGAGAAGTTTGGGTATTAGATGCTCTGTCTCATAAGACATTATTCTAGGTAAGACAGCCACCGGTGTTCAACTTTGATTTTGAGAGTTCTCATCCGTTTAAATGTGTATCTCCGTGGTGTTCGATATTTCATACAAAAACTGATATTAAAATCAATAGATATTGCTTTACTCCATTCTACCGTTGGACTCGAAATTGTCGTTAGTTATTATGAAACAAGGACAACTGGCGTAAATTGGTATGAAATGGCCAAAATCACCTGAGCTGTTAAGCTCTAAGCTGCATGTGGGAATCTATGAGGTGTCTATGCCGGATCCGGCTCTACTGAAGCAGATAAATTTTTGCAGAGGTTTTTAAAATTTAATTAAAAGAAAACAAGGCGAATCTATACAAGGTAATGACAAAGCGAATTCAACCAATTCGCCGTGTCAAGTCAAACAAAAATTTTAATTGCTTTCGATTAAGGTGTTGTGTGGAAAATAATAAAGAAGAAGTAAACAGCTGTTGGGGGAAGAACACCATACTGAATTCGCCTCGCTCCAAACTCAGTACAAGGTGTTGTTATTCCATCATCTGATTGCTTCTTCAGTTAATCGAAAACAGTGCAAATTTTCTTTTGGCTTGACATTCTTCTGCACGGCAAATTCGCTTTTCCATCCCTTGTATAGATTTTTCCAAGACGAATTCATTGCCAGGTGCCTTTCATTGCATCAGCTGACTGCTTCTTCTTGATATATATTCGTACTACGCCTTGATATGTACAACAATGTGTCAGTTACTCGAAATCAAAGCTAATTTTCTTTTGACTTAACATTCTTCTGCTCTGCGAATTGGATTGAATTCGCTTTAGCATCACCTTGTGTGGATTCTCCTTGATTTGGAGGTTGACAGACAACGCACGACAAAATTTTAGTTTTTCAATAATTTTTGTGATGCTTTGGCACTGTCATTTCGTTGAATGTGGAGTGAGAACATAGCATTTAAGGCATGTGTGTTCAAAGTCAGCCACTGCCAGAACGTTATCGCAAAAACAACGCAAAATTCGAATGTGTTCCTACCTTAAGGGTGCGGTATATTGGCATCTCGATGCTATCTTTGGGTTCGGAAAACTCGAAAAAGATGACCTTTATAATATTCATCGGTGATTATAGCTTGTATGTCGGAGGACACGTTTATGCTAAACTCCAATACTAACACCCTACATCACCCAGATAGCATCGCTGCTCCAACATAAACGCGTCCTTATGCATTCGAAGTTCGTCCCCTCAAAAACTTTAACTGGCTGAGCCAAAAAACAATATAGTGAAGTAATTGAGCAAATATGTAGGTGTGTCGCTACGTATTTAAATAGTCTAGTCTAGGCCAGCTGTAAATAATTATGGGTCGATTGTTGTGCCGTTTGCTTTGAGTGCGCGTCATGTTGAAGCCTACCCAAATTCTCATTTGCAGGGGTGGGCGTAAGTTACCACCTGCTAATCGTGGAGTCATAATGAAGTTTTTCGTATGATGCGTTCAACACAATCTTATGCATGCCAGTAGCATCGCCACAATCACGCAAGATGTTGCGATTGTAAATATTAAGAGCTTCAGACTTAGCAATTGAAGTTTATTCCGCCATGCCCATTCAAATACAGACTTTCGCCAGCACTGTTATAAAAATTCTCACTATACAAGAAAAATACTTGCTAACATAATTTGTTTTCTATTCATTTGTTAAATTGCAGTTTTTAACTGTGAAAAATCTTAAAAAAGTACCAACAAGTGCGAAAATTAATTTCACTTGCAAAGTGTGCCAAACCATTAGCCAAATCAAATGTCAAATTCTTCTTCTTATGCTTTGCTTGTAACAAAAGTTGGAAAATGCCTACTTTTTCATGTCAGATGGCGCCAGTGTCACCCAATCTACCGTTCTCCATAAAAATAAGTGCAATCTACTCAGAGCGCATCAGATTGAGTTAAACGGATCTATATGAAAAATTGCTTTTGTGACGGGGCTTTTAAAAGCATGCTGTTGTATTTCCTCATTTGATTCTACGGCAATCAATTTGATTGTTGCTAATAGCTGAAGTGATGTTGTTGTGATTAGGGCTGGGATTATCCGCATATTCGGATATCCGGATATCCATACGGATATCCGTTTACACGTATAAAATCCGAACGGCATGGATATCCGGTTAATATCCGTTTGTGAAACTATCCGGATATCCGGATTTATGAAGATCTGGTTAATAACCATATTTTTGGATATCCAGTGACAGCACCAAATTGATGTACGACATATATGTATATGTTTATTTATTCGCCCATTAATAAGGGCATTTAAATAAATTAATTGTGAATACAAACAAGTAAGGAAGGCTAAGTTCGGGTGTAACCGAACATTACATACTCAGCTGAGAGCTATGGAGACAAAATAAGGGAAAATCACCATTTAACAAAATGAACCTAGGGTAACCCTGGAATGTGTTTGTATGACATGGGTTTCAAATGGAAGGTATTAAAGAGTATTTTAAGAGGTAGAGGGCCATAGTTCTGTAGGTGGACGCCATTTAGGGATATCGCCATAAAGGTTGACCAGGACTGACTCTAGAATTTGTTTGTACGATATGGGTATCAAATTAAAGGTATTAATGAGGGTTTTAAAAAGGAGTGGTGATAGTTGTATATGTGAAGGCGTTTTCGATCTATATGATCTATATGAAAAATTGCTTTTGTGACGGGGCTTTTAAAAGCATGCTGTTGTATTTTTCTCATTTGATTCTACGGCAATCATTTGATTGTTGCTGATAGCTAAAGTGATGTTGTTGTGATTAGGGCTGGGACTATCCGCATATTCGGATATCGGGATATCCATACGGATATCCGTTTGCACGGATAAAATCCTAACGGCATGGATATCCGGTTAATATCCGTTTGTGAAACTATCCGGATATCCGGATTTATGAAGATCTGGTTAATAACCGTATTTTTGTATATCAAGTGAAAGCACCAAATTGATGTACCACATATATATGTTTATTTAACATTAATAAGATAAATTCGTGGGGCATTTAAATCAATTAATAGTGAATACAAACAAGGAAGGCTAAGTTCGGGCGTAACCGAACATTACATACTCCGCTGAGAGCTATGGAGACAAAATAAGGGAAAATCACCATTTAACAAAATGAACCTAGGGTAACCCTGGAATGTGTTTTTATGACATGGGTTTCAAATGGAAGTAAGAGTATTTTAAGAGGGAGTGGGCCGTAGTTCTGTAGGTGGGCGCCATTTAGGGATATCGCCATAAAAGTGCACCAGGGGTGACTCTAGAATCTCTTTGTACGATATGGGTATCAAATGAAAGGTGTTAATGAGTATTTTAAAAGGGAGTGGGCCTTAGTTCTATAGGTGGACGCATTTTCGAGATATCGCCATAAAGGTGGACCAGGGGTGACTCTAGAATTTGTTTGTACGTTGTGGGTATCAAATTAAAGGTATTAATGAGGGTTTTAAAAAGGAGTGGTGGTAGTTGTATATGTGAAGGCGTTTTCTAGATATCGACCAAAATGTGGACCAGTGTGACCTAGAACATCATCTGTCGGGTACCGCTAATTTATTTATATATGTATTACCACGAACAGTATTCCTGCCAAGATTCCAAGGGCTGTTTATTCGCCCTGCAGAACTTTTTCATTTTCTTCTACTTAATATGGTAGGTGTCACATCCATTTTACAAAGTTTTTTCTAAAGTTATATTTTGCGTCAATAAACCAATCTAATTACCATGTTTCATCCTTTTTTTCGTATTTGGTATAGAATTATGGCATTTTTTTCATTTTTTGTAATTTTCGATATCGAAAAAGTGGGTGTGGTCATAATCGGATTTCGCCCGTTTTTTATACCAATACAAAGTGAGTTCAGATAAGTCCGTGAACTGAGTTTAGTAGAGATATATCGATTTTTTCTCAAGTTATCGTGTTAACGGCCGAACGGAAGGACAGACGGACGACTGTGTATAAAAACTAGGCGTGGCTTCAACCGATTTCGCCCGTTTTCACAGAAGCAATTAACGTCATAAAATCTATGCCCCTACCAATTTCAAAAGGATTGGTAAATTTTTGTTCACTTATGGCATTAAAAGTATCCTAGACAAATTAAATGAAAAAGGGCGGAGCCACGCCCATTTTGAAATTTTCTTTTATTTTTGTATTTTGTTGCACCATATCATTACTGGAGTTGAATGTTGACATAATTTACTTATATACTGTAAAGATATTAACATTTTCTTTTAAAATTTGATTAAAAAAAAATTTTGTTTAAAAGTGGGCGTGTCCTTCTCCGATTTTGCTAATTTTTATTAAGCGTACATATAGTAATAGGAGTAACGTTCCTGCCTAATTTCATCATGATATCTTCAACGACTGCCAAAATTACAGCTTGCAAAAGTTTAAATTACCTTCTTTTAAAAGTGGGCGGTGCCACGCCCATTGTCCAAACTTCTACTAATTTTCTATTTTGCGTCATAACTTCAACTCAGCCACCAAGTTTCATCACTTTTATCCGTCTTTGGTATGAATTATCGCACTTTTTCGGGTTTTCGAAATCTTCGATATCGAAAAAGTGGGCGTGGTTATAGTCCGATATTGTTCATTTTAAATAGCGATCTGAGATGAGTGCTCAGGAACCTACATACCAAATTTTATCAAGATACCTCAAAATTTACTCAAGTTATCGTGTTAACGGACAGACGGACGGACGGACGTGGTTCAATCAAATTTGTTTTTCGATACTGATGATTTTGATATATAGAAGTCTATATCTATCTCGATTCCATTATACCTGCACACCAACCGTTATCCAATCAAAGTTAATATACTCTGTGAGCTCTGCTCAACTGAGTATAAAAAGGCCCGTATTGAGAAATATGTAATATGATGTTAAACTATTTTCTTAAACAATATTTTAATAATCTATAAACATATTTTGTGAATAATTTTTCGATGTTTGCTTCGTTTAATTCTGATATGCAGATATTCAACTTTTATATTCCAGTATCCGGACAACGGATATCTGGATTATCCTTTTACGTATCCGAATATCCGAACAGCGGATATCCGGATTTTCCATTTAGGAATCCCGATAGCCGTTTTTTTATGCTTAGCTATCCGGTTATTCGAATATCCGATTTATCCGGATAATTGAAAAATTCGGATGCAGTTCACAGTCCTAGTTGTGATCCATGTACGGTACCATTAGAGATATTGCAAGGCCATCCTTGTTTTAAGAGTAATTTTATGAATCTTTTGGCTCCATTTACTTGAGTTGACAGCTAATAATTTCGTTTTCCAAAAATTCTTGCATCTTATTATTGCGAAACCGTAACCGTTACAAATTTAGAAAAATGTTGAAAAACTTAAAATAAAAGTTACAAATTTTTCTTTTCATTTCAATCTTTTAACTTTTAGTCAAACATAAAACGTTCTGAAACTTGACGTTGTGTAAATTATACGAAAAAAATACAAATATTTTACCAAGAAGCTAATTTAAATATTATCTACTGCAGTGACTGCTCGTAACTGTTCAGCCGTTCCATTTAAAACAAAGAATTCTCGGTTTCAATTCAAACAACAGCTAAGCGGCACATAAACAAATTCTGATAGTGGTAATCAAGTTTAGATGCCCAGTACATTGAACCAAACACCTCCAACACTTGATTGAGTCACATTGCTGGTATATATTTTATATAAAAGTACCCTGATAAGGATACCATGACGATAAGGATAATCATAAATTCACTTGATATGAAATCTGAAATTCACACATATGTACATACACACGCATTTTTGTAGATACCGTTTGAAATTGGTGCAATCTCTTTATGGATGAAGTTGAAAGGCTTTATCGCTAAGCATGCGGCTAGACAAAATGTCTGGGCGGGTGCGCTGCATATCAGGACGAATGAGTACATATCAGGGCTTACGACAAGTGATATCTTTCAGTGACGCTTTGGTCACTAGGCCAACTGCTATCGGCTAAATGATAATAATTCCACTGGAATAACAACCAATATTAGATAGGGTATTATGATGGTAGTCGTGTTGATGTTGCATGTGTGTGTGCGAGTGTGGGTTTGATTTTTCAAAAGGTGATATGAAACTTTGGTGATAACTTTTAATCAGGAATTTTTTTAATACGAACGGTTTGTGCTGTTTAAATTTTTATTAGTAATATTTATTTCGAATCGTTATGTTGGTTGTTGAGAACGACGCTATCGTTATTGTACCCCTTTAAGCATTTAGTTGTTAAAATGATAAAAATTAAATGAGCATTTTTTTACATTCTTCTTACCAGTTAATAGGCGCACAATAGGAGTGATTGTTGAAGAAGTGCAATGAGTAAAACGGGAAGCGCCGTTAAAAAATTAATTAATTATAAAAATATGAATTGCGCATGAAATGAGTTGTTTACGAAATAATTTATTTAAAATTTTAGCACTATTGTAGTATAATTGTTTTTGAATTAAATTGTGTGACATACATACATACATACACACATTCGTAGCTACATATAGGGCGAATTAATGGTGACTTATAACCATAAAGCCATAACCAAATAAATCAGCTGATCGAACCTACCTTATGGAAAGGAATGTAATCGATTAATGGTGCCATACCTTAACGCTAACGCCATAGCCAATCAATTGGTTTTTGGTTCCTAGCCATATCCATAACCTAAAAATATTTGAGTTGGTGAATTTTATAACTTTTTGTAGATTTTCTTTATTGTTTTGGATACGTTATGACTAAGAGGCTTATTTTTTGTCGAATATGTTTGTAATTTTTTGCGTTTTCTTCATTTTTATGAAATTTTCACGATTTTTAGGTTAAGGCACCATTAATCGATCACATTGAGATGGTTATGGATATGGGTATGGTTACGACTATGGCGTTACGGTTAAGGAAGTTTAATTGGCTTTATGGCGCAAATAAATTACGTCTCATGTTAATGCCACATTGGTTTACGTATGTGTTCAACAAAGGTACATACAAACATACCTAAGGACGTACGTACATACATATGTACATATGTGCTTCATATTTTAAGTGGGAATTCGTGAGTGTTAATTTAATCCCGTTAGCCGCATGATTATCGAGCACAGCGGGATTGTGTTTGTTGCTGATTGGGCGTTGATGCTGTGAGACCACATTTTATATGAGGGGCGTGACATGGTAAACACCTACGTGCTCACGCCTGCGTGCCATTGCGCCGAGATGCTCGTACATACAGTGACTTATATATTTACTGGTAAAGTGTTATTTTATAAAATCTTCAAAAATTTTCCATATACATACATACTTATTTATACTACAATAAAACACTAGAAAAATTGTGTCTGTTAATTGAAGATTCTTTTGAAAAAATTACTGAAGGTGACACGGGATACACATGGACCATTTTTGTAAGTTTTTATACTCAGCTGAGCAGAGCTCACAGAGTATATTACTTTTGTATGCATACGGTACCCCGTAACGGCATAAACTAATCGAGATATATATAGACTTCTGTATGTGACACGGCCTATGAAAAGGTGGCTTATGACTCAAAAAAGAAATTGCGAGAAACAACTATTAAAGATAAACAATGCATTTCTTCAGTTTCTTAGTAGTTTTTCTTTTGCCTTATGAACAGTCATGCACAAAAGGCAAAGCACAAACCAGTTTCTGACCGATATATTGGTTCCATTGCCATCGATAAAAATGCTATCAAAAAATCTGAGGATGCTTCACCAGCCACCAAAGTGACATCGAAGGAGCCAAAGGCTTCATCGTCTTTCTTTTGTGCTCTTCTTTCTCTACATTTTTAGTACACTTCTAAGCAAGTTAGGATTTTCTAGTTTTCACCACGTGAAAGAGCGTGTCAAAAACTATCGTAACCAGAAAACAAAGTGGAAAAATTTTGTTGAGTCATAAGCCACCTTTTCATAGACCGGGTCATATACATATATCAAAATGATCTGGGCGAAAAAAGAAATTCATTTAGCCATGTCCATTCGTCCGTCCGTCTGTGCGTTAACACGATAACTTGAGTCGATTTTTGAGGTATCTTAATGAAATTTGATATGTAAGTTCCTGGGCACTCATCTCCGATCGCTATTTAAAATGAACGAAATCGAATTATAACCACGCCGCACTTTTTCGATATCTAAAATTTCGAAAACCGAAAAAGTGCGATAATTCATTACCAAAGACGGATAAAGCAATTAAACTTAGTAGGTGGGTTGAATTTATGACGCAGAATAGAAAATTGGTAACATTTTGGACAATGGGCGTGGCACCGCCCACTTTTAAAAGAATGTAATTTAAAAGTTGTGCAAGTTGTATTTTGGTAGCCGTTGAAGATATCATGACGAAATTTGGCAAGAACGTTACTCCTATTACAGTTTGAAGCCACGCCCAGTTTTTATACACAATCGACAGTCTGTTCTTCCGCTCGGCAGTTAACACAATAACTTGAGCAAAAGTCGATATATCTTTACTAAAATTAGTTCATGTACTTATCTGAACTCACTTTATCTTAGTATTAAAAATGGGCGAAATCCGCCCACTTTTTCGATATCGAAAATTTCAAAGGGCATGCTCAACACAAAAGGGAGCAGTTCAACTCATACAGAGAGATTAAAACTGGCATTGGTCGCATACTCCTTTGCGACTCATCCCGGATTCATCCTAGACTAATCGCATTTTTTGAAGGGTTGCTACTCATCCCGGTCTTATCCTAGACTAATCGCATTTTTTGCAGGAAAGGACATTCTGAGCATGTAGTTCTTGCATACTTGACTACATCTACATTTTAACGCATGTATGTAAGTATGTCCTCTCGAAAGTGTTTCTCATATTTCACAGTGCAACTTGTTTGAGTCACTGTCGCAAACAGCTACCGCAATGCTACCCATATTATTATATATTGGCCTAAAATGTGTGTTACTTATTTGTAAAAGTGAATATGCGGTGAGAAATTGTTTAAGAATTAACTGTGTACACACAGCCAATATGCAGCCACGCAACAAATTGATATTTCACGGTTACATTTTTGGTTAACCCCTACACCATACAAACCATTATGTTGTACCAACACAGCTGTAGGGAATTGCCAACAATTTTGGAGACCATGGTTTGGCCGAAAAATAACCTACTATGTGTACATACATACTTACGTGTAGATGTATATGTATGAACATATGTGGGTTAACGACGCGTAACGCCACCAGTTGACAATTATTGGTAATAAACATTGTGTACGCCTTCTAAATACGCTTACGAAAATGAACATTTCAAAATATACATGAGTACCCTCCAGCCGTTGAAAATGTGTATTTTTGTGTCTTTTTTCCTTCTGAATACAATGTATTTTTGTTTTGTTATAATAAGATGTCGATGATTGTCAGATGCCCAAATCGATGCAGTTTGTTATTGGATTTAAATCACTCCCATGTGTTTGCAAGCAAGCCGCAAAACTGCTGTCCCTTAGACGCCCCCAATTGGGGATATACTTTTTTATAAAAATGTTGCAAAAAGTTATGTGCGAATAAGTTTTCTGAATATTTCGAGAGCATTTCGGGATCTTTTCGGGATGGTTTCGGAACAGTTTCGGGATCATTCAGTACTGTTTTCGAGATAATTTTAAGACTATTCCATGACTATCTGTTAGACTGGGTCCATTTATTAACCTATATCGCGCCATCGATTTTTCGATAGGATTTGGGCTCAGGAAAAAAAGCTCCACTAAGTTAGAGCCTGCGAAATTTAATTTTTTTGAATTTTTTTCGACTTTGACCCCACGTCGGACAAGGTATACATGAAAATTTTACAATCAATGAAATTTTTTTAGTAGGTCATGAAAAAAACTTTAAACATGCAAAAAACTGTTATCGCCTATGTTTTTAGCGAACATTTTTGGGCAGACTTCCGACTTGATTTTTAAGGTTTTTTGGGTAGGGTATACATAGGAGAATTTTTTTAATTGGTCATGAAGAAACCTTAAAAATCAAAGCCGAAAAAAGTAAAAAAAATGAAATTCCGCAGGCTCGAAAATAATTTTTTTGGGTATGCGTAGTGGAACTTTTTTTCCTGAGCGCAATCTTATCGAAAGATCGATGGCGCCATATCGGTTAACTTTTGTTCATACAAATCGACCCACCCTACTATCTGTACATAATTTCGGAACTATCTCCGAATCATTTAGGTATCGATTTCTGTATTTTCTTGGTGCTATTTCGCGATCACTTCTGGATGCATTCGTGATGTTTTGAGTATAATTTCGGGACTACCAAATGACTGTTTCGGGTTTGTGTTCGGTATAATTTTAGAACTTTTTCGGAACTGTTCTTGGTATTACTTTTGGACTATTTCGCTAGCATTGTGAAGTGTTTCTTGCAGTCTTCTGAAAATTGTTTTTGTTTAAGTTTCGTGGAAGAAAAAAATGCGTTTATACACTCACCAGTATATTTAAGGTCCACTTCAAAACACTCGGAGTGTAGGACTATCTTCTTTCTCGAAGGGTTAGTGGGTAACCCTGACCTCCCACGACCTACGCAGTTCTCTGCACATGAATCACATTTAGCATTACTTCGGATCGGGCGCCTGCTAATTGTGCTTCATGGTTACTCTCACGCCAATGAGCTAGGCAGCCATCTTCTCATCTCCCCTCGGCATGTCGCAAGTATGTCTTCTACCTTTCATCGGTGATGGACATACTGCTCGCATTCGGAGAAGATGTGGCGTACAGTGTCTAAATTCCAATAGTACAGACAACTTGGGATTTCAACCTGACGGAAATAATCGTTTCCGGTTAGAAATTGGGGCAGGTGATCAGCCATCCTGGATTTGCATTCCGCATGACCTGGAAAATAATGTGGAATGCACTTTCTGGCATGTCCAATCGAAGAGTACTGACATAAGTCATGCTGATTATTAGGGGTCTGGTATCGAACCTGGCTGGTGGTTTCGCTCGTTAGATACCGGTCTCCCCAAAAATTTTAGAAGGTATTGAGGCATCCTGAATAGCGTTCTAATGCCTCGAGCATGTCGTCCCCACCTGCCTGAGTTGAAGTATTCTTGTTATCTAGCGTGAACAGTAAGACTATCGGTCTTTGCTCGTGGGACGCAGTTTTGGTTTTCTCGACTGTGGAACTATGTTAAGGAAGATGTTAAGATATATTTAGTACTATATCGGGACTATTTCAGGATTTTGGCAGTGTTTGAGACTCCTTTTTGGTGATCATTTCAACACCATTTGGATTGTTTTCAATATCGCTTTTGAGCTATTTCAGAATTAGTTTGGGATTGTTTTCGGGATCATTACGGAAATATATTGAGAATGTTGTCGGGATCATTTCGAGACTACTTCGGGACCAATTTGGAAGTGATTTGAGTATGCTCCTTAGATAAATTAGTGCTATTTCTGTAATGCTTCAGGATAATTGGGATTACTTCGGAAAAGTTTTGAAGTCGTAGGTATTAGTTCTAGACCTTTACGGAGTTGCATTAGAGATCTGTTTTGGAACTATTTAAGGGAAACTTTTCGATGGCTTTCGGGACTATTTCAGGATTGTTGTATATCATTCGGAATTTTTAAAATTTGTATCCGGATTATTTAAGAGGTTTCATTTCGAGAATGTTTTGGAATAATTTTGGATGATGATATTTGCGATTATTTAAATCAATATAGAATCATTTCAGGATAATTTCAGATTATTTCTGCAAATTTTTAATTCGTTTTTGGGGTTATTCGAGGCCTTTTCGGGCTTTTTTAGGGATCATCTTAGGGATATTTTAAGATAACTTTGGTATGCCTTTCGAGATAATTTCACAATTTTTTCAGGCATATTATCAATACTTCTTGAAAACCTTTCGGGATTTTTTAGGAGTGCTCTTCAAGATAATTTGGACATCATTTTGGAGCTATCTTCGCAGCATTTTACGACTAAATCCGAAACATTTCGGTATTTTATTATGATGTTGCGACTTTGACAGATGATCTTTAGATTGTTTTAGAGCTGTTTTCCCGACTACTCAAAGATAGCCTGAGACTATTTGGAAAGTTTTGAAATATTTGCAGGTATTATTTCGAGGCATTTTCTGGGTTGTCGTAGGGATCGTTTTAAGACTATTTTAAGATAACTTTGGAATACCTCTCGTTACGATTTCAAGATCATTTCAGGTATATTTACCCTGCAAAAATCGGTGGACCATGTGGTCCACTGGAGTACTTACCATTCTACTCCACTGTAATACAGCGATGGACCAACTAATGTTTCTACACGAACATGTTGTAAGCCGATCATTGCTCGTTTTTACGATTGTAATCACTACGCGATGTTTATTGGGACTGTGGGTACTCCATGGATTACTCTGATGTAATGCGGAGCTGGAGTATATGGCCCGGTCCTAGGACATCGCAATGTTAATTGGACATTTTTTGTATGAATTGTGGTAATTTTGGAGCACTCGCTGGTCCATAGCGAGTACTCCATACATGCATGCATGGAGTACTCGCGATTTTTGCAGGGTTAGCAGGGACTATTTAAAAATCATACGGAATTTTTTAAAGTTTATTTCTCTATTATTTAGGGGCTCATTTAGATATGCTTTGGACCTTTCTGAAGCTATGTATGTTAGATAATTCAACGACTTTCTCCCGAAACATTTAGCTAATATTTATGTTATGATTTTATGACTGTGTTTGGATTATTTGTTATCATTTTAAAATTGTCTACAGGACCATTTTGGAATTGTTTTTAGGACTATATCGGAACTTATTCGGCATTATTTCGGAACAATTATTTCCACCAGGAAAGTTTTTTTAAAATTGAGGACCAAGAAGTTTTGGGATTTTTAGTGTAACGAATTCTTTGTTTCCTGGGCGAAGGCTATGTCAAATATATGTATGTATGTATACCATAAATACTATAATAAGTGAAATAGATATTTATGTATATGTATGTAGGTACATAAAGTGTGGGCGGTCTCTGAATTTATTTAAAGTAATTACAAAGAATGTATCGGAAACATGGACAAGTAAATAAATAACAAATAAAATAACAACAACAATGATGAATGACGCTTCAATATTAGTAGCGTTCCATTGAGTCATCGAGCTCTGCATCACGATCAAACCTCATTGGAATGAACCGGATCCATACTATGAGAGTTGACAGCACTCAACGAATGTGTACACATAATAGGGTGCCTGTAATTTTCAACTTTTTTCCGCCCGAATCGCACTATAAAATTTTACTAAAAAAGTTAAAACAACTATCAAACTAATTATTTGATTGTTAGTTCTTTAAACCATGCCCGTAAAAGCTATATATATTTTCCATAAAATATTGTATGGATTTTGACCTTAAAAAAGAGCTAGAGTAGTAATGCCTAAGAAAAGGGTCGGCTGTTAAAACACGTTCAAAAATGTCGGGAGAGATACCAAAAGAAGCGTTTTGAACTAAATAGCCAACGTCCCTAGCTTAATTTTAAACATTTTACTGCTGTCAGGAGCTTTGTGCAAAAAGCAATTGCACATTATGTCGTGGTTCCTGTATTTGTCAAATCAAACATTTATACCTAGTTTTCTATCATGATATAAAATGAATTTAGTGTAATGATTTTATAGCGCTAATAATTTGTTTTCAACATCAAGTTAAATTTATGGGGTTTCGAGTGGAAAAAATATGTTAAATATCGGATGCCCTAGTGCATAAGTCTGTAAGTGCTACCAAGTACAGAGGGTAAAGCTGTCAAAAACTTTTCCACAAAAACCAAATCAACAGGGTCACCTGTTGATTCGAAACTGATCAGATAGATATACGGATCACAGAGTCTTTGTTGTATTTGCATGCCAAATTTTTATCAGCATCTGGATCCGGTTTCATTGGAACGCAACTATTAACTAAAAACACAATAAAACGAAACCAAAGCAGTCGAGATCGCTTTTAATAAAACAAAAGAAGTGAAAAAATATCATACATACCGCAAATGTAGCAACCAACAATGTAAACAACAAATAAACATATTTAAATATGTAATACCGAAGACAAAGGGACAAAGAGAAAAAAAAATAGCATATAACACATCTGAACAAAAAGGAAATTAGTGAATCATGTACCGAATGAGACATTCATATGTATCGGCATGCTTTGGACTACAAAAACAAATATCAATAAATGTAACAACAGACACACAAGGACAAACAAGGGAAAACCAAAACAAATAAACGAATTAATTGTAAACGACTGGCAGCAGAAAAAAGGGCCATGCCCAGACGCGCCAAGAGTGCTTCAGCAAGAGCAATCCCAATTTTGCATTTACTACAGCAATTAAATAAAAAATACAAACCGCGTTATACCTGGGAGGAGATATAGGCCTAGCTTATAATTTTTGCGGTGCTTTTCCCTGGACTGAAGCAGGATTTTCTTTTAAATAAAAAGGATATGTGTGTGTGTCCTAAATCTGAAGCATTTTCACAGTAGGCTTCGTGGTCACGCGCTATTTTTCAACTTGCCAAATATGTATGTACTTCGAAGGAGTGGTGCACCCTGTTTGGAAACATGTAAATCACTGTATCTCCGCAATGATTAGAAGTATGGATCCAATATTTGGTAAAGATAATCCATTTACATATGACGCATTTAAGGTGGAGGAGGTAGAGAAAGTGTGAATGAGAGTGAAAGTGGGAGTGGGAGAAGGAGTGGGAGTTGAAGTGAGAGCGAGACTGAGAATGAGAGCAAGAGTGAAAATGAGGAAGTGTGGCGTAGGAGTTGGAGTAGGTGTTGGAATTAGAAGGAGTGGCAATGCGTTTGAAATTGGAGGAGTAGGAGAATTGGAATGACAAGGAATGAGAAGGGAATGATATAAAAGGAGTAATTGGCATGAAAAACAAGAAGAAATGGAAGGCAAAATGGAGGAGGATGGAAGAGAGAGTGAAAGGGGGAAGAGAGTATCAATTTTTAAATGAAGCGAAATCATCTGGACAACGGATTCCGGGTACCCTACTATAATATAAAAATAGTTCTAAAATAATTCAAACTATTGTATGATATTTCCCTTTGCTAAATACTTTATATCTGTTTTTGTTGTTGCTGTGGCGATAAGGCTACTCCCCGAAGGTTTTGAGGAGTGTTATCGATGTTGATGGTCCTTTGCCGGATATAGATCCGGTACGTTCCGCTAACAAGCACCATTAAGGTATGAGCACGACCATCTCGAGAACAATTTAATATGACCGCATTGAACCTTCTAGGCCATCCAGCTCCCACACCCTAGTTCCATTAGGAACTTGGGATCGCTATAGCCTCGCCTGCTAAATATGTGCGTCGTACATGCATATTTGTATCAGGATTCACCACGCATAAGTGCGGTTGAATGCTATGAATTGTGCTATCAACCCTCGTGGATGCTGCTCTCTATCTGTTTATCCCTTGTTTCTATCTTCATCTTGTTCTTTTTGTTGTTTTCATATTCTTCCTATCCCTTTGAGTAGCCCTCTTTCTCCATCGCTCGCTTTCAGTTTTTCTCTCCGCTTATCCATTTTCGTCTACTGCTGCTTATATACTCTCTTTCTCCTTTGTCAATCACTTTAACTGCCCGCGATATTTCACCTTTCATTCCCGATTCCTTTCTTCCCCTTTTCTAACAGTTTTCTTCTGTTTCTTGCCAGTCCCTCTCTTGGTTTTTCTCCACTCCCCCCTCCCCTGCTAATCCTATATCCCTTTAATTTTCATATCCTTTATCTTGCTCTTGCTCTCTGTCTTCCCGTAGTTCCCTTTCGTCTCTCCAATTTTCCCCAAACTCACTATCTTTCTCCTCTGCCACATCTACTCCCTGCTCCTTTACCTCTTCCGTTCCTTCATCAACTCATTTTTCATAACCCCTTATCTCCTTTTTTCTAGTAATCCTTCTTCCCCTGTTCCGTTTGCTTTCCGAATTTTGCGTAAGTCCCATTTCCGCCTCCAGTCGTTCTACCTTTTCTTCCTCTCAATCTTTCTTACCTTTTCCTATCACCATAGCTCTCGCCATTCCCTTCCACCGCTCTCCTTTTCCGATCTCGTTTTTCCTTCCTCAGTATCTTATTACCCTTCTCTACCTTTCTCTCTTCCTTTTTATAACATTTCCCTTTCCGACTCCATCATCACCTCTTCTACCCCTAACTCGTTTCCTCATATCCCTTTCATTCTCACTTCCCATCTTTCACTGATACGCTCTAGTGTATATGGGGTATTCCATCCCATTTCGACCATTTTGAGCCCGACCCCTTTAGAATTGGCTGAAAGTTTTTCTTCTTTTTCTAGCTTACGAAAGACGTTTTTCAGAAGTCTTCAAATTTTTTCATCCAACTCAAAAAAAGTTATGAATGTTAAAAAAAACACCATTTTTGTTTTCAAAATGCTATAATTTTTTCAAAAATTTACCGTTTGGAATCTTTTTCTGTTTTTTAATATGTTTTTAAATGTACTTTTCGGAAAAAATCAAAAAAATTTTGAAAGTTTGTAATTTTTCAGTTTTTCGAGATTTTTCGAATTTCGCCCTTTTTTCTCATAAAAAACTTCAATCAATTCTGCAATCATCCCCACTAATCCCGGAGTGGGCCTTTACTGTACACTCCAATCTAGCATAGGTGTTTCTCATGGCACCCGAGGCTAGTACCACAGCTTCAATATGAACACTCCGATGGCTTGCCCTTTAAAGCTTTCGCAGCTACACTCACTGGCATTGTGGCTCCAACATGAACGCATTAACACTTAGGGCATCACCGAGAGTGCTCACTGTGCTTCTTTTAGAGAAGTGAGTTATCAAGCCTTTAGAAAATATTACCGCCCTTTTAGAGTTTCTGCTAGTCCTAATTACTGCTTCCTTTTTCTATTGGGATTATTCGACAATACTGGCGCTCCCATACTAATTAGCCCATAAAAACCATTTGCGGCATTATGCGACTATGCGAAGTTCATATGTATGTATATATGTATATGTACCGAGGTTGTTTATTACGTAAAATGTGCATTCTTGTACGCCTGCGCATTGCTTTATCCAACAGTCATCGTGTGCCGCTGATGCACGTGTCGCCCATACCTGTGGTTATTACATGTCTTTCGAGCTATCGTTATTTACCAGGATATGTGAAGCTAGCATTTGGTTTCGTTGGTCCTTTTCACTTGTGTCTACCTGCCTGTCTGTGCGTCTTTTGTTTGGTAAATGTTAGCCCCGTCAGTTAATTAAGGTTTACATTTTTCTTTTAATATTGATCCTTTAAAATATTTCAACAAGTCTGGGCCGTAAACAAATTTTGTTTCTATTTAAGTGAAGGTAATTAAGTTGGACAATGAAAAGTGAAGACAGGTAAATTGTGGCTATTGATTGTGATTGTGAGATATTGACTTGACCTTTTATTGGATTGAAAAGTCAGTAGCTAACAAAAACCACGAGACACAAATTGAAAAGGATTTTTAATTGCTGATATGTATTATGACTTTACATTAGTGGGCTTAAGTACGAAAAGATCAATCAGTCCTTCGACGGAAGCATAAATCAACAAATAAATCATTGACAGGCTGTTCCGATTTTTGTCTGACTAATGCCCGGTTTTTCAGTACAAGTTCAAACTCCAATTAAAATTAACTAGAGCTTAACATTGCCACGTTGTTCGATAACATTGAATTTTGCTGCTAATCACAGTTTAAGCGACCCTCAGTAAGTGCAGTGTGGCGGCACATTCGTTTAACGCCATTACCTCCTAGTGATCCTCAACGAACCACTTGCTTTCCCTGATGAACCCATGAAGAAGCGAGACGTCCGCCTTTCCAACCTCTTCCATTCTGTCGAAGAACCATGCGCCCAGAAATCTGAACCTTCTTCTTCAAAGCCCCGGACATAAGCAAAGAAATTGGTAGATCGTCTCCTCTTCCTCCTCATTCTGACAGCTTCTGCAGAGAAAGCTTGTTGGTATACACCACCGTCGGAGCATTGTTGCGATAGCACAATGACCTGTGATGAGACCCGTAAGTACCCTAACCGCGGATTTGTTCCGTTTGAGAAGGAAGCCTGTGCCTTTCCTATCCAAACATGGCCATATAGACCTTGAGACTTCACAGTTAACCCTGTTGGTCCATAGCAAGTCCGTTGCCCTGTTCTCATATTCCTCGATTCTCCCCAGGAGATAAGACAGCGGTGGTCGGGCGGAGCTGTCCACTTATGAGAGGGTTAAACTCTAGTCAACTTTAATTGCAGTTTAAACCTAAGAAAAATTGCAACTTTAGAAAGGCTGACCAGTCGACAAAAAACAAAGCCGATGACACCTCATTATCATTTCCTACTAAAAACCTTCCGCTGAATCAAAATATGATGCTTTCCTCAAGATACAATCTGGTTCCTTCTATGACGCCGAGAAGCCTGGCTCCTCAAATTCTCGGTGATATGTTTGCAGATATCCGTCTTTATTTTACCCAAAAGCTGAACAGGGAAAGTACCAATTTCGTGCTAGATTGCCTTTGCCTAGACTAGAGATGTGGTAACTTGCAAAAACAAAAAAAAACAAAGTTACTTGGCTGCTTCTTGATCAAAATATGCGAAACCAAGTGACACACGTTCAGTTCGACGGCAAACATAGATGCAGCATCCGTTATGTTCCCCGTTAAGTTTATACGACCATCCCACTGACGTTGAGGACCACCAACATCTCCGTCTGGATGAGAAAACCAACAATTCGAAGCCGAGTTATTTCATTTCATTTCATATCTTTATTAAGTCAAATGGTAACAACCTTGCTGACTAGATTACAGGTTAACTTAGTACTAGTTTAACAATTTTAAAGTAAGATTTACTGAGATAAGTAATAGGACTCAATGCGTGCCTTAAACAGAGACCTTGGAATGGCAAAGTCCAGGTCAAGACTTCTGGATAGGCGATTAAATTCTACAAGACCTCTTAGAAGAGGTGCGAAACTGAAGAAATGCGAACGCAGCACTTCAACGCGGAATGTACTGTGAAAGCGGAGAGCTCTGTTAGGGACATTGAAAGTCAACTGCCCAAGTAGTTCTGAGCAGTCAATGGCACCGGATATTATGTCAAAAATAAACATTACGTTTTGAACAAGACGTCTAACTTCAAGTGGCAAGACATTGATAAGCATGCATCTTGCATGGTAGGGTGGCAGGGGATTAACAAAGTGCAGAGGCTGAATAGCAAATCGTATGAACTTGCGCTGAATTCTTTCAATTCTTAAAGAGTGTGAAGAGTATATGGGATTCCAGATGACTGATGCATACTCTAACTTGGAACGCACTAAGGCATTGTATAAGATTTTCCTGGTATATGGGTCCTTGAAATCCTTGGCATATCGTCGCAAGAAAGCTAAGTTGGTATAAGCCATTGGTATGAGAAAGTTTACATGATTACAAAATGTAAAAGATGAGTCAAAATTACGCCAAGATCGCGAAACTCATTAATTGACGCAAGAGTTACATTTGAAATCGAGTACGCGAATGAAACCACATTCATAGACTTAGTATACGTCATGTGACAGCATTTACTAATATTGAGTCGCAGATTATTTTGACAGGCCCAATTATTTATAGCATTCAGATCTTCTTGCAAACGCAATGCATCAGAAATACAGGAGATTCTCCGAAGGAGTTTTAAGTCTTCAGCATAAAGCAAATAATTCGAATAGTTTATGCATGAGCCAACATCATTAATAAACATTAAGAACAAAATAGGACCAAGGATGCTACCTTGTGGTACACCCGAAGTTGCTGAGAATTCATAAGACTTAGTTCTCTCGATTTCAACAAAGATATTCTATTTTCCAAATAGGACTTCAGCCACGACAGAAAGCTTGAGTGAAAGCCCATGTTTTCAAGTTTCCACAGAAGTAATTTGTGCGAAACTGTGTCAAAAGCTTGGAAAAATCCGTATATGTGGTGTCAACTTGACTTCCATCCTTAAACGCAGAGACACAAAACTGAGAGAAAACAGCCAGATTTGTAGCAGTCGAACGTCCCGCAATGAAACCATGCTGACATGGATCGACTATTTTATTTATAGCGAATGATACTTTGTTTTTAACTACCTTTTCAAAAAGTTTTGAACATGTTGACAGTTTTGGATATTGGCCTGTAATTCTTTACTTCATTTTTATTGCCTGACTTGAAGATAGGAGTGATAGACGCCAGCTTTCAGCGATCAACAAAAACTCCAGTCGTAGCGAATATTGAAAATGTGGCACAGTGACACACAAAGAGAAATACTACACTTCTTAAATAAAAAAGAGGACAATCCATCAATATCATTTTTGATTGAGGTCTGTAAGGAGGATATACCCAAGATAATATCGGTTTCAGACACGGCCAAAAACCCAAAGTCTAAAGGTTTGGGGCTATTAGTAAGATACATGTTATCAAAATTATCGGCCTCAACAACAAACGTAGATTTGAAAAAATCAGCAAACAATTTGCCGAATCGACCAAACTGTTAGAGCAAATGTCATTAAATTTGACACAGGTAGGTATATTAGAACAACCTTTCTTTGAACGAACATAGTTCCAAAAAGATTTAGGATTAACTTTCAACTCATCTTCAACTCGAGAAACGTATTTATTGTACAAAAACTTATCAAGAACATTGAACTGCGTCATATAGAATTATACTGATCTTTAAAAACAGTATCGCTGGTATCCTTGTATAATTTAAAGTACTTATTTCTTTGATTTTTCAACTTTTTCAGCCTAGTATTGTACCACAGTAGTTTGTGAACTTTGACTAGTAGGAGAGAGAGATTCCTACTGAATATGTCAGCCATCTTTAGCAGAAAAATGTCGAAACATTCAGTTGCATTTTTAGCAAAGAAAATAGATGTACAGTCTATTTCAGATATGAGAGAGTTTAAGGATTCATAATTTGCATCCTTTAAAGTTATAGGAGCGCTCATTATTATTTATATTGTGTTTCGGCACTAGGTCGAAGAATTCAATAGATAAAGATAGGGCTACATGATGCATATCTGATTTATATATAGGAAACACACATTCAGTCAAGTGAGTTATGAGGTTCTCATCGACAAAAATTAGGTCCAAAATATTGTTTAACGTGAACCATTTAACCGCCCTAGAACTGTTACGAACCAGAAACTGTTAATTTGAATTAGATTGGCACTAAAAAGGGTGTCTAAGAAATTAATCTCATGGGAGTGATGAACATTAGTAGGTATTAAGATATTATCTTCTAGTAATTTCGACCAAACAATCTTGCTGAGCTTAAATCCCCCAGGACGCAAAAATTACTATCAACATTATATTCATATAGGTCAAATATATTATTAACATGAGCACAGTACAGCAAATCTGTGCTGCAAGGCGGAATGTAAGAAACGCAGATAAATAAATTGCCAGAAGGCCCAGTAATACAGATACAAAGCTGGTCCAAGAGAGAGTCATCGTTAGAAAGCGGCACAAAAGGAAAGAGAAGAGAACGCCTTACAGCAATTAACACCCCACCGCCTCTGAGACACCCTGTTTTCCGCCCAGAATAATCTCGCTACCCTACAAGATGTAGTATCTATTTCGCTGACAACGGGAGCATCAATACAAGAAGAATCTACAGGTGGCTAACGAATTTCGAATTCTCTTTAGGCCCTCACCTTCACTTTAATTGTACCCATTCGGGTTAAAGGGTCTTTGTGACCGTCGGCCGAAATATAACTATACCCAAGAAATTGGATGTTTCTTATCTCAATATAATTCAAAGCAGTTGTAAGAGAGAGAGTGAGGGATTGCAACCCCAAGCCACTCCGATTATACCACAGTCGAGATCAGGGACTTGATTGCCACCTGACAGTCCAATATCTAACCAAACTGCTTCTAACAGAAACCCCCGTTATCCACACTGCCTCAACTAAACCCCTTTCCACATTTCTCACCAGAGGGAAAGATTGTGTGAAGTCAGCACGGGGAGCAAATTTCGCCACATAACAGTCAGTGATGTCTGGGATAAAATCGAAGTTTGCAAAAATGCTGGAGGGCCCAATGCAGGGGGACCAAAGCCTGTACCCCGTAGACTGATACTGTGCGGGCCGCAGCCGTATTAAGTATTGGTGTTGTTCTGAGAGTCTCGCTGATACCAACCAGCGTTGTTGTACGGCCACCAGCAGATGGATATCGCCTTGATCGGCCATTTCATAAAGCTATCGTAAGCCTCCGTCGAGAGGCCCAAGATCTTACCGATATCGCACCTACAGCAGCATCTGCAAACTGGAAAGAAGGCGCTCCGGATAAGAAAGTATTTTTATCGAACCGGCCCATGGAAGCAAAAGGAACAGGGCGGCCCCACTACCACTGAAAGGACCAAGTGGCACTGGCGTGCCTTTTTGGACAGTTATAACCTTTTAAACGATCCAGTCCCAATTAGGTAAGTAAGTAAAATCGTTTAGACGATTAAGTTCCTATTTATAAACGAAAGCGTTGAAACATTTTCACAAGTCTTACTCTACGGAAACGTCTTGCTCTCTCTGATAGCTACTATCTCCAGTGCCATGATAGTGTTCCAGATAAGCTCTCTTCTTTTTGTCAAATAAAAATAGTAGCTTGATTCAAAGCGAATTCAGTAGAAGGTGGTGAAAAGCGAACATAAACAAGGTTAAGTCAAGCGAATTCAACCCAATTCGCCGTACAGCAGAGTGTCATATCCAAAGCAAATAAGCGTTGATTCGTTTTTCAGTCTGGTAGTTGAGCAAACTTCTGGTAGCACTATGGACTCATTCAGTCTATGTCAGGTACTCACTGACCAGCCAGTTCAGTCTTAACCTAACCTCGATTTACTGACATGCTGCCGTAGCAAATTTTGCCAAAAAAACCACAAAAAGAAGCAATCAGCTGATGGGATAACACCACCTTTTACTCGATTCGCCTTGAGTTGGTGGATATCTAACAAGGCGAATTCAGAACCAGGTGTTGTTATTCCCACAGCTGATTGCTTTTTCTTGATTATTTTCCATACAGTGCCTTGTACTTTAATATGTCAGTTAATCGAAATCAATTAAAAATTTCTTTTGACTTGAAATTCTTCAGCACGGCGAATTTATAGAATTCGCTTTGCCACCTGTTATGGATTCGCCTTGATATCAAAGCTTATACTAGGTTCAAACAGAAAAATAAATTGAGGCAATTTCGATTTAAATTGAGTGGTGTTCATAGAACTCAATTTAGCTTACCCAATAGTAATTTGATAGCTGGTTGGCTCGTCTCTTCAGCAACAACATAACTTTGTTGAGACTGTCAAAATGTGCGTGTTGGTATTAGCGAATGTAATGGAATGAAAACAAAACTTTGAAATTTTTGTGTGTTGTAAGAAAATGTGTTCAATGTTTTGGTTTCATTTTGAGTTTGCCATCTTCTTCTGACAATCCCATACTCCAGTGAAATGAAAATACATAATCAAATCAGCTGATGAGATGAGCCAGCCATACAGTTGAGCCCTGCGTAATTGACGTTTAAATCTACTCAATAAACACACTTTACAAGGTTGCATTTGCAGTTTGAAACAATTTATTACGCACTTTTTTTAAATTGCAATTATTATTACATTTTTTATATGATAATGACGTAATAAATTGCCCAAATGGTATAAATTGCCAACTTGGTGTGTGTTTGTACATAGTATTATATTCAGGGCGAATTGTGTTGAAATCGCTTTTCTATCTCCTTGCATAGATTCGTCTTGCTTATTGTGGAAAAAAATTCTCAGGAATTTGGACAATAATGGCCAGCATAAAAATATTCATGATATCAGTTTAATAATTAAAATAAATGAAGATTATTTACACCGCTTGACGCCATTTTGAATATACGAATAAATATTTTTATTTGTATATACAAATGTATATATGTAGTGCATATTTCAGTATGTACATATAACATGCATACGTATTTCTGGGTTCATGAATTTTTCCTTTGAATTATTAAAATGAATTCATGATTTTATTTAAAAATAAGCAAATTAATATAAATCACTTTGTTTTGCAACAGTCAGACGCCGCTTTATTTCCCTCCGACCGCGTAGCTTACAAAAACTTTTGTGGTTCAGTTCAGTTCATTTCAATCGACGCAGAATTAAATCGCCTCTCCAATTATTTTAAAATATATAAACGGGTAATTCCAAGGCAAATCGTACATTTTTGTACTATATACCATGTGTCGCACTATATTGGCCATGTTTTTTTTTATTGCATATACATTTGCATTTGCGACTAAAAAAAACGCTCACCGCCAATTACACATAGTATTTGTGTATGGAGAAAAAACTGAAGACAGAACGAAATCGATACTGATGATGGCACACGCCGAAACCGGTTTGTCTCGAAACCAAATTTGGCAAGGGATGTCGGAAAATCGTTCCAATATACATCATGAGACACATCCTTTTTAGAACTAATTTATGTTCAACAATTTCATAGGTTCAGATAAAGTTATGCACTTAGCATTCCATATAAAGTTTAAGTGCATATGTATATGCGCGTAAAAATACCACAGCATTTAATGCACTAAATAATTTAACTTATAAAGTTATTATTTGTCTTTAGTTAGGATAAAAGACGGTAAATGAAAAGAGTTTTTCGCCATAGAATTTTTTTCCTCAAATTAGTATACGAATTTTTTAATAGAGACAAAAATTTTGAAGGCATTGAGGGCAGGTTTCCTTGTGTTCATAAATTCATTTCTTGACGAAAATTATTTCCATTTCGGAAAAAAGTTTTTTGAGTGCCCAATTTGTCTCGCACAGCCTTGGAATGCTCCATAAATGTTAATATTTAAGTAAGTAAAGCGGGTATTAAAAATAAATAAACGTTATGCACATACTCACACACATATGTCTGTATGTAAAAATGTAGTATCATATATAAAACATATTTCTAAAAATTATACTTAACAACACCCTGCAAAAAATTGTGTCGCTCGTTGTAATGGAGTTGCCCGAAACCCAAAACTGCTTTGATTAGTTGCATAATCTTGATAAATATTTCGTTTTGAAAGCTTTTATTATTTCAAGTACAGTTCGACTGCCGTGTGGAATATGACTTTAAGTATCTCGGCTGCCGTTTCGAAAACGCTCTATCACAGAAAACTTTTGAATAACGCCATATTTCAGATTTGTTTCAAAAACGCCCTATTTGAGCTTAAATTTAATATATTGTGACATAAAATGAGGCGTTTAGGAAAAAAGTTCCGAGATAAGCGTTCTTCATCGGCATCTGAGACAAGGCGTTTTTGGAATCAATATGTTTTGAAACATATTCTCAGATATTTCGGTTTCGAACCATTCCGATTCCGGAAACAGGAACAGTTGACTGCCGGAAAGCAGCTAATTGGAACTTTTTAGTACGATTTGACACTTTAACTTTCGATGCAGTACAATTATGACATTAGTCAATTGATTTAAAAAAACAAAATACATGGAATTTATGTTTTTATTTGTATGTACATATGTCACCGTGGGGCCACCTTGTATGGTTCCGCCATGGTTTCGAACCGAGCCGTGATAGGTTAATACTCAACCGTGAATTGTAATTTCCCAACTTATCTAGCTACACTGTAAATTGTGACTTGTTTGAATTCTGAACTTCGTTGTAATTTTCTGAGCTACAAATTGAAATACTGAACTTCAATTTAGTTTCATACTCCAATTTTAATTTTCTGACTTAAATTGAAAATTCTGAATTTCAATTGTAGTTGTTAAAGCAAGAACTGTAATTTTGTGAACCTAAATTCATATTTTCTCTGAACCCGGGTTTTAAATGTATTTTTTGAACTGTAATTGTAATTTTCTGAAGTACAATTCTTATTTATTCTTAGCACTGAACTTTAATTGTATTTTCTGATAATGTAATTGGAACTTTCGAAAATACAGTGCAACATTTTGAACTAAAACTAGAGTTGGGATTCTATCTGTGTATTTAACATTTTATGGGTAAATACCAGGAAAATACCCGGAATATTCCTTTTTGTAACTTTTTTTGGATATTTAAAAATCATTTAAATCGAGGCTGCTTGGAATACAATTCAGCAATTAAATTTATACGTCATTTGAAATTAAAAATTTTCGTTTTGATTTTAAACAAACAACGCAGCAAGCAGTCTTATACAGGTCTCCTTAACGATATCATATATAAGCCTTATTGGTGTCATATACTGCTAATTTTGAGTCTTTATGACACTACATAAGGGCGTTTAGGAAGAATTTTTGACATATATCCGAAGCGGAAAACATAGGGGAGAAATTGTTGTGATAAAACTCCCATAAGGTTAAGATATAAATGAAATAAGTATTAGTTGAATTATTTATTTATTTAGAATAAATTGACGCAGAAAAATTTTTGAGTTTTTATTTCCGGAGCTGCCTAGTTTACTGATTTTAATATTTTTCGTTTGTTCATAATTTCACACGAAATTGGAGTCATAAAAGGCTCTAAGGTGATAGCATTTTTGAAGCTGATATTTTTCGGAATATTGAACTCCAGACACTGTAAGAGAATGTTTATAGAGTACACATATTTACGCAAACAAAGCTAATCCTCAAACATGCTCACGGCGCTCATAATTTAAGAATCCGAAACGAATCCAAAAATAAGTGGGCAATGTGGGAATCAGAAAAGCGTCGAAACGCTTAGGAGGTAAAAGAAAATTTATTTTTGCCTTTTATTTAACGGCCTAAAAGCTCCTAACCCAGCATGCAAAAATTATCATTTATCAACTATTATGTTCGTCGCAGCGAGTTTGGAACAAATTTTGAAACTTTGTTACGACAATTTTTCATTTAATACAAAATGAATTACATTTGTACATTATTGTTACCCTTGCTACTCTTTTTTTGTATAAGCATTGACGTTTTTCCGCTCATGGACGCTTCTCGACATCTTAATGTCACGCGCAAAGCTGCCTTGCTCTATTCAGGTCCTTCATGTGTCGCACATATATATGACCCCAATAAGCGCTATGACGGTGCCTTATAAATAGGCATATAGGTCTCAGATAATGTCAGAGTTGTATTAGAGTTAAAATAAAGAATAGTTTGTTGTTAAAAAACACTACAAACACGCTTTTATAGCAAACCGAACTAAAAAATAGAAAATAAATTTCAATAAAAAGAGTTTATATAACAGTAGTAGAAGGTTTGTTAAACATCGTTTATAGCTTAATCACCACTCAAAATATTATTATAAATCTTAAAGCGTGCATTGTCATGTCGAGCTTGATACGTGTGCATAGTTTCAATCAAACTTATGGCCATTCAAAGTGGTAATAAGGCCAATTGACCTTATGGCCGTTGACCTATGTTACACCCCATCACATTAATGCATTGTCATCTACCTTGATACGTGTGCAAAGTTTCAATCAACTTATGCCATTCAAGTGGTAATAGGCCAATTGACCTTATGGCCGTTGACCTTATGTCAACACACCATCATATTAATGCATTGTCATCGAGCCTTGATATGTGTGCAAGTTTCAATCAAACTTATGGCCATTCAAAGTGGTATAAGGCCAATTGACCTATGGCCGTTGACCTTATGTCAACACACCATCATTAATGCATTGTCATCGAGCCTTGATATGTGTGCAAAGTTTTCAATCAAACTTATGGCCATTCAAAAGTGGTATAAGGCCAATTGACCTTATGCCGTTGACCTTATGTCACCACACATCACATTAATGCATTGTGCATCGAGCCTTGATATGTGTGCAAGTTTCAATCAAACTTATGCCATTCAAAGTGGTAATAAGGCCAATTGACCTATGGCCGTTGACCTTATGTTAACACACCATCAATTAATGCATTGTCATTGAGCCTTGATATGTGTGCAAAGTTTCAATCAAACTTATGGCCATTCAAAGTGGTAATAAGGCCAATTGACCTTATGGCCGTTGACCTTATTTAACACACCATCACATTATTACATTGTCATCGAGCCTTGATACGTGTGCAAAGTTTCAATCAAACTTATGGCCATTCAAGTGGTAATAAGGCCAATTGGCCTTATGGCCGTTGACCTTATGTCACCACACCATCACATTAATGCATTGTCATCGGTCCTTGATACGTATGCAAAGTTTCAAATTAATCAGACTTCTAGAAACCGGTGAAAATTAAGCTCAAAAATTCCGCTACATACAGGCCAAGCTAATAAAAGCGTGTTAATGACGTCAGAGAGTTCCAGTAGATATAATATGAGCTGTTTTAAACGCCTTTTAAGCTTTCTTGTGACTTATAGGAAATACATTGGTTTCGGCATCCCAAATGAGCACATACCGACTGTAAACGTTCCAATTTAGATATTTTTGCAACTCTTGTTTGAATTAAAATGTTTACTGGGTAAACTTAAATTTTTCAACGGATGTATTATTGGCTAAATATTTTTGAAAAACGCTGGATTACAGATTAAAACTAATTCAACCGATAGCGTAATGGCTAACTACGCACAATATAGGACAAATTGGTTACATTTTGAATTGAATTTGTGTGTTTGTTTCCCATATTTTTCCAAAAGATTGTTTTTACCCTTCTTTTGGGTAAATTTTGGGTATTTACCCATTTCCCATCTCTAACTAAAACTGAAAAGGTGTAAACTTCAGAACCTCCATGCACTTTCTGAACACAAATGAAATTCTAAATTGCAGTTATAATTTTCTGACTTCAACGGTTATTTTCTGGGATTCAATTAAACATTTTTAATTTCAACTCTAATTTTCCGTACGTCATTGAAAATCCTGTACTTCAGTTGAAGCTTTCTGTACTTGAATTCAAATTTTTAAATTGACTGCAACTTTCTGAACTGGAAGTGAGAAAGGTGTAATTTCTGAATTTCATATTCTTCTTCTGAAATACAATTGAAGCTTTCTGAACAACAAATGGAAATTCTAAGCTAATTTATTTTTCTGAAATTTACTTAAAGATTCTGAGCTTCAATGTAATTTTCCGAATATCAATTGAAAATCCTGAACCTGAATTGACACTTTCTGAGCTTAAATTGCAAGTGTCTAAACCAAAACTCAGAATTCCTGAGCACAAGATCTGCGTTACAATTGTAATTTTCTGAAATTCAATTGAAATTTCTGAACTTCAATTGTAATTTCCTGGAACCCAATTAAAAATTCTGAGCCGCAATTACAACCTTTCAGAACTTAAACTGAAAAAGGTTGTAAATTAACTGAGCTTCAATGGAAATTTCTCTGAACTTCCGTGTTAACTTTGCATTTTCTGAAATAATGAACTGCGTTTGTAATTTTATGAGGTACAAATAGAAATTCTGCACTTCAATTTAATTTTTTGAAACACCAAAGTGTAAAGCCTTAGCTTCAACTTAAATTTTTCCTATGTAAACTCAAATGAATTTTTTGAAAAACAAAAGAAACTCTGAACTTACATTGTGTTCTGGGAGCATTCAATTGAATTTGTGAGCTTAAATTTGAATTTTCTCTTGCTAACACATGGAAAGTCTGACGTCATTGCACACTCTGAACTAAACTAGAAAAAGGTTTAGAAGCCCCTGAAGATGTGCCGTCGCAATTTGCTTTGGTAGTGGTTAATAAATATATTTCTCTCTTTTCCTCCTCCCACTTTCCTTCAGGATACGCCAATTCTTCTGCCTTGTGGTCGCTTATTGAGAAAGTCAAGCCTTTGTTTGATAAATTGTCTCGGAACTCGCCACTCGTCATGGAATGAAACACGAATAACGACCTCAATTTTCGTCTCGAATATTTCGTGTATCTTTCGACAGCGTCTATGGTTCAAACCGTCATACACTGAAGAGAAAAATACCGTTAACTCAACCTACAAAGTTACCTGTGAACCCACCGAAATTCCTCCAACTTTGTATCATCGCAAAATGCTCTGGACTCAAGTTCGCACTATTTGTTGATTCTGAATTAACTGTTTCACCAGTCAAATCAACAAATAACTTTTTTGTCATAACCCTGCAGTCAAACCAACTAGTTGTATACTACAAGAATACTAGTCTTTTCGCCAAAAACCGCAAGCTAGTTCGAGTTTGTCTGTTTTCCAGTACTAGCAACTGGTACTTTTAAGACGGCGTATGTTCTAAGAAATGTTAAGTGTCACCACGCCACGCTGCACCCATCAGCATCCTACCTCCCGTTGTCGACAAACGTAGTCATTATGTACACAAAAAATCGTACAGATGCCGTATTACTTCGGTCAGTTAGTGTATATCTACAGTCATACCAATTAACATACTAGTCAGCCTCTGCGCCAGCATACCAATGACAATTGGTTAGTTTATGCTTACTACTCGTTCTAAGTGCTCTAAGGGATATACCAGTTGAACAAATTAGTCGATATAGGCATCAGCTGAATGCTTTTTAATATACTAGTCGGCACATGCATCAGCATCCTACTTGTTAATATACCAGACCTAGTCGGGGTTTGAAAGATTTCATGAAAATTTGGTTCGTGTTACCTTGAGATACATCGCATTCAGGCCAATATTACTTAATGTGGGGTTGATACCCCGTGGTAGTTCTGAGTGCAGTATTTTGGTAGGCCTACAGCCTTTTTCAGTGTGTGTTCTTTAAGTCAGGCGACTAAACCAGGACGCGAAGCACATAAGCGGCTGACCCAATGCTTTGTAAATTGTGCTGCTGACAAGCGACTTTGAGAATTTCTTGTGGCTTGTACTTTAGTACAATTTAGAAGACATGAAGATAGGAGTGCTGTCGAGTGTCACACCTACATCTTTGGGTGACTGCCAGTTTTAGCATAACGAAATCGACTTGGTCGGCGGTAGTTTTAGATTGCGCGAGGTAAAAAAAAAAACAGAAATAATGAGAAACTAATTCGGCTTTTGAGGGGCCATGGCCTGTTGCACATTATACGACAAGCTGGAGCCTCGCAATTTATCAATCCGACAAAAGAAAATGCTCGTCAATGATTTATTCAAAAGCTGACTAGTATGAATAATCCCACGAAATTCTACTCAATGATTTGAATGATTGCTGACTACTTTGGCTTTGACTGCAAGGATCTAAGTTATAGCTCTTGTAGTTTACAATTATTACTGTCACTCTCAGAATATCATGTAACTGTTAAATAACAGTTGTTGCCGTTGAAATGACTACTGAAATCGTTCTTTTGATAGAAATCAGTTCGTTAGGCCCGGTTTTTCAGTACAGTTCAACTCAGTTGTCAGTTAAACTACGCTTAAACTTATTCTGCAGTTTTCAGTCTACTTTAACTGAAGTTTAAGCTGAGCTTAAGCGGCGCCATCTGGCAGGGTTAAACTCTAGTTACCTATCGGTGATTTGCATTCGTTCGAATGCGTCGATATACCCACCAGCATTTTTGCTGAGTAACTTAGAGCTCATGTGATGAACTAGGCATACTTCTAAATCTCAGGAGTTGTCCGAAACATGGCTCACTTGAACATAATAGCGTACTCACAAAAGAGGGAATTTTTCGAAAAGCGAAAAATGCTATGTGCTTAAGTTGCAAAATGATAGTTCCCACTTGTGGTTTTTAACTGATTCAAGTGTAAGTATTGTATTGGCATACTACGTACAGTCTTTTCAAAAAAATAATACAATATATATTATTTATTTTTGATAATTACGCTTTTTACTGCTCATCACTAAAACCTCTCAAAGGTTGGATACTAATTTGAAAATGAGTGACGTTGAGATCACTCAGAGAACTATATATTTACAAAAGTTTAATTTAGTTTATTTATCTCTTACAGCTTATACTAGCTAGCTTATAGCTACTATATAGTAATTGATAATATATCATCTCATTAAATTAATTGTGTCTGCATCTAATATTGACTGCACACACTGGAGTGAGAGATGGTCAGCATAGACGATGACACCGACTGCAAGGATTCTTTCTGCCTGCTGTTAACGTATTTAACAGTGCGACGGCACATCTGAACGGTGATGGCGCCTTACCAGGATAGTGATGCGTTACCGTCTGTGAGCTTCTTCGGTTACGTTTTCATATGTGGGAAAGCTTCCTAGTGCCAGCGTGAGTAATCGGGATGTATGTCAATGCAATTGATGAGTCGAGAGTTTGCCATACTTGCACTATGACTGACGTGTGTCTACAGTAGATGTCCAATTTGTGTTTAAGTTCCTTATGTTACTAGATGTTAACATCATTGTTAATTCATTGTAGATTTAATCCTTTATAGTACAATTACATTTGTCTTGCTCTGTTCTATAGCAGTAGAGTAAAATCATTTCTTCTTCTGTATTTCATATGGATGAGATTTCTTACACTATTTTATTGTTCCTTTTC
>JARSSU010032649.1:0-54684 GCA_029619165.1 Eurosta solidaginis
TTTCGCTCGCGAAACCTGGCATTGTCACCGACTAAATCTTCCGCGACCTTATTTACAACATGGACGCCCCAAATGTCGACCATATGAACACCACGTCGATGGCACTACGCTACCGACTGTCCACACCCCAAAGCTTGGGTGTGACGTTTGATCAGGATCTACATTTGGTGCGCACGCAACCGCAATTGTCCGAGAATTCAGAGCCGTAATAAAATCCTCAAATCCCTTGCTGGCAGTACCTGGGAAAGATAAAGAAACGCTCATGACCACATACAAAGCAATTAGCCAGCCGATTACGTGCTACGCTCACCCATATGGTCGCCAAGCCTAAAAACTACCCACTGGAAGAAACTACAGGCCTGCCAAAATACTGTTCTCAGAATCGCCACGGGCTGTCTTCTTATGTCCCCATAACACATCTGCATAATGAGGCGAGAATACTCCCCATCAGGGAGAGAATGAGATGCTGACCAAACAGTTTCTGTGAATACCCAGAAACCTGGGCATCCCAACAGACATCTGATTGACGACCAGCACCGCATAGGGGCCTAAGGAGTCATCTCCGTAAGCATTTTGAGGAAATACGGCACCTGAGAACCCAGCCGTATGAAGCGAAAAAACACAAGCAGGTCCTTGGTGAACTCCATAGACAGGCGTCGGATCTTTATGTCGGAATTGCCCGGTGAACCCAGTACTTGAGAAAAATATCCAGAACTCGCGGAAGAGGAACGCATACTCCCCAGGGAGACACGTGTCACTCTTGCTCAACTTCGTTTTGGATACTGTAACAGGCTAACTCTTACCTATCCAGAATCAACCCCGACATACAAATGTATGCCCCGCTTGCAATGTGTCCCCCATGACACCAAACCATCTCTTTATTGTAATGTGGAACCAACGCCTCTAACACCCCTTTCCTTATGGTCCACCCCTGTTGAAACGGCAAGTTTCCTTGGACTCCCGTTAGAGGATATTGATGACATTTTGTGATCGTTCGCGGCTATTAGGTGGGGCGAGCATTGCTACACAACAACAACAACAAGGGCGACATATGCCTGTTTTAACTAAGAAATCAAACTCCGTTTTTGCAACTTTGTATTTACCGGATCTAAGCGCCTGGGCTTATAAATGGAAGACTACCTTCTGTTACAAGTGATGTACTGCTGTATGTTTATAACGAGTTTAGCACAGGGATGCACCTAACGTTAAGCTAATCGTTTATCAAAAAATTGCCACCGTTTCCGTTGAAACACTTCGAAATATTATCGATAAGAAATTATCAAGATAAATTGTATCATCGTTTTTAACCGAAACGAAAAGCTTTCGTTAACGTTAAAAACGTTAACAAAACCGTAATACTTTATGTTTGAATTGTGATGGCAATGCTATAGCCATTGTGAAGCCGTAAGGCGGAAACAGCGAGCGGACATACACACAAACTCCATGTATTTTGTTTGTGTAATTCGTTGGTGGTAATGTCAAAAATACTCTGAGAAATGTTCGTTCTGCCAAATTCATGAGAAAAGTTGCAATCAGCTTGGCTAATGCTTTCACCTTTAATGACTCCGCCATCAATCAGCTTTGCCAGCATAGTTTGAAATTAATAATCAACATAAACGATTTGATTTCGTTTTGATATGGCAGAAAACGAAACAAATCATTTCGTTAATTTGACGTTCTTAACGTTAATAAACGAAACGAATGACTTTGTTTCGTTTATTAACGTTAATTATCGTAACGAAATGATATCGGTTCGTTGGTTAAGCATGCCTGGTTTAGCATAATCTGGCCCTGCAATAAGTGACTGAAACTTAATAATTTTGTAAATTTATTGTCAACCACAAATATTTAGGTAAAGGAATATCACAAAATAGGATACTGTATTAACTGAGAGATGGGTTTATGGATCTAATACACGCTTATGTTTAATGTCTATAAGGAGACCATATTTACAAAGAAATCAGCGCCAATTGGCTTGGCTATATCTGCAATCAAAAATAAAGGGAAATTCACGGCTTAAACTCAAATTTACGTTTAAAAGCCTTTTCCCGTAAGTGGCAATTGTTGAGCCATTAGCTGCAGTGGGAATTATGTCTGAAAGTTTCGTATGAGGAAATTTAGACGTCGGTAATTCCGAAATTTCTCCACTATCAATTAAAAAAGTTTGTTTTCTCTATCGAAAATAAATAAGCGACGCGTCGAAAATTCTAAATTTCCGTTTACTGTCGCTGCAACATGGGAAGAATTTAGTTTGTTGAATCTTTGTTTTTGTTATAGGAACAAGGTTGTTCACACTTTTGTAGTGGAATCTACACAACCAATTTTGATTATTTCGTGAATTCGATCTATGCCTAAATGTATTCCTAATTTGTTTCTCGAACTGGATCGCGATCTATGTTTATTTCTATAATTTGCTTATTGACTTCAGATAACTCTAAAGAGAGTTTCTGGCAATTCGCACAAATCAAAGAGGTCGTTTTAACTAAGTTTTCAACAAAGAATTTTTTGTTTTTGTTTCTGAAAATTATTAACCGAAAATACTTAATTTTTGTTTATCACTTCCGAAATATTATCTGCTTATTTTATTAATTCAGTAATATTATTTGTACTCGGACTAGCCAAAATCATACTCAAATTTTTAGGAAGTTTACGCATCCAAATTTTCTTTAAAATATTTTTCACTTATTATTTAAGAATTCATGAGCTTAACACCCGGCTTATAATAATAATAATATTCAATTATTATGTTTTCATAAGATAAAAGAAGAAAGAAACATTTACTGCATATTGCGATGGCACCATTTCGAAAACCGCCACGTATCATCATCATAATTAATGAACTATAAAATTCTGGGGTTTACGATCACCCTTTTCAGAATCGTTTAAAATTTTATCAAGTTTAGAATTTTCACTAAGAGAGTGTCCTTTCTATAACACTTTTTTAAGTTCAGTAAATTTATTATTAATAGGGGATTTTCGATCAAATCTAAACAGTTATTATCACTTCCTATGGAAGTGCTGTAATAATATATTCATACTTACGGCTGAATTCTGTGATTCAGTCCTGATCTCAAGTCCCCAAATTTAAGATTTTCCCTTTAGAGACAATTTTTGTGACGTGATATGATTTCGGTATTCAGTAAACAAAAGTCACAAAACAATTCACCATATCAACGAAATTCACCAAAAGACAATTTACTCATGCATTGAACAATAATATAGCATTGTATTTTGTCAACACAACGTTGGGTGGTATTGTGGCTGAGTTTGCGAAGACGCCGTTCACAATTTTGTATAGAAAATCCCAAAGTGTATAGGCCGGATATAAATCCGGTACGTTTCGATAACAAACCACTATTAAGGTACTACTAGCCCGACCATCTCGGAACGATTTATATGACCTTATTAAACCTTCTAGGCCATCCCGTCCCTCCCCATCCCCTAGTTCCATGAGAAACTTGGGGTCGCCAGAGCGTCGCTGTCAATGAAACAGGATTCGCTACGGTTAGGTGAAGTTGAAAATTGGGTTGGAGAAGCTATATATTGCGCTGGCAACCCCTTGAGAGGGTTGCGAACACAACCCCTTGAAATTGGATTCACCCAATTGAGACATACATTTGGTGTTTGATAAATGCTTTGCGCTGACCATAATCTACTTCAATTCTTACATGTCGATAACTACATGCCTTCTTACAGACTAGCTAAAAATAGAAAACAATTCAAGCTTAAACTTACATAAGCTGTTATTAAAATTATTAACACTACTGGATCGATTTGATAGATGTATAGTCCTAGTTATATGTTCATTCATAGCATAATTCGTTTTATGAGTAATTACGATAAATAATCTATTATGCCGAAGATTACGCATTGAATATATGGAATGAACAAATTAGATAAATCAGAGCAATTCCTGCTAAAGTTTATTACATTATAGGCAAGCATGAGTGAGATTAAGTTTTTCTGTCATGCAATGCCTGAAGGCCAAACATTTGTGTGCATGCTGGTATATGATGGGAGGCCAGTGAAGCATACGTAAAGCAATTTTTTGTAACAATTTTTGAACTTTCTCAATTTATAGGAGTTATATTCATAGAGATTCCATATTATTGAACAATATTCAAGACCACTTCTGACCAAGGATATATACAGCCCAATTCTAAACGAAAATTCCGTGCGAGTTTTTTCCCTTCTCCCATTCCTCGTATTCTAAATAAAAATTCCTTGTGAGTTTTTTCACTTCTCCCTTTCCTCCTGTTCTGACAATGTTCGAAAAAGCGGAAACCGGTTATGGGGGAAAAGTAGGTATTATGAATATAGGGAGAGGGAGATTTCTCTGCCATTTCATAGGAGTTTTTTCACTAGTTTAAATTAAAGGGAATGCATCAAAATAGTTAAAGGAAATTGGTTATTTAAGAAAGAACACTTATTTGTACAAATTTGTGCTAAAATATGTATACGTTCTCCACTCAGTGACCGACTGACGGCAACTAACCCAATAGAATCTCTGTTTAATCTTCTCGAGCGTCTTCGTGATTCCAAGATGACCTCCGCTTGGACCATTATGCAGCTCGCTGAGCACGTCAGGAATCCTCTTTCTGGGAACAACTATCAGTTTCTTCTTGCATTGACCATCCTCACTCTCCCATACTCGATGCAAGCAGCCGGATATCAATTCTAAACTGTTCCACTGTGCCCAGTATGACTTCGCAATGGGACTCTCTGCTGACATCTACTTGGTCTTTCGTTTCGTTCGAGCCCTTGCGTAACATGTGACAGATTTGTATCTTCCAGCTGACACTTTCTTAGCTGTTCCTTGTCCCATTCATCCGTACACGTTATAGCCATAGCCGGACATCTATAATGTCTTCTTTAGCCTCGGCCTTTGAACAGTGCTTGCATTCCAAACTACATGGTCTTCGTGACATTGCATCAGCATTTCCATGGGTACTACCTTTTCGATGCTCAATGGAAAAGTCATAGCGTTGTAGTCGCTCGATCCACCGTGCCAACTGTCCTTCCGGATTACGGAACAGCAGAAGCCATTTCAACGCTGCGTGATCTGTCCTGACGCGGAATCGCTGGCCGTAGAGGTATTTGTGAAAATGTTTAATGCTCTCTACCAATGCCAACAGCTCTCTCCGTGTAACGCAATAGGTCCTCTCTGGTTTTCCAATCGAACGGCTGTAATATGCAACTACCTTCTCCTGTCCATCGACCAGTTGTGATAAAACGCCTCCTATAGCATATCCACTCGCATCTGTATCTAGAATAAATGTTGCTCCTGGAATCGGATATGCTAACATTGGGGCAGTGCACAAATGCTCCTTCAATGTTTGGAAAGCCACTTCTTGCTCTTTCTTCCATTCATCCATTATTTTTTCTTGTAAGCTCATGGAGGCTATGGGCTGCGCTGGAAAAATTTGGTACAAATCGGCGGTAATATGTGCACAGCCCAAGGAAACTTCTCAATTCATGTAGATTCTGTGGTCTTGGCCAATTCTTTACAGCCCCTGTCTTTGCGTTCGCAGTGCAGATGCCCTCTGTCGTTACCTTGTGACCCAAATAATTTACTTCCTTTTTAAACAGCGCACGCTTTTTGGGACTTAACTTCAGACCAGCGCCAGCTATTCTCTGGAAAACTTCCTCCAAGTTCTTAAGATGTTCATCAAAGTTCTTGCCCAATACGATGATGTCGTCCAGGAACACCAAGCATGTTTTCCAATGTAGTCCTTTCAGTACCTGGTCCATGAGTCTCTCAAAAGTAGCTGGTGCATTACAAAGTCAAAAAGGCATCACTGTAAATTGCCAAAGACCATCACCGACACTGAAGGCTGTTTTCTCTTTATCTTCCTCCTTCACCTCAACTTGCCAGTAGCCGCTTTTCAAGTCCAGTGTGGAAAACCATTTCGTACCAGATAGCGAGTCCAGAGTGTCGTCAATTCTTGGCAATGGGTAGCTATCCTTTTTCGTAACGTCATTCAACTTCCGGTAGTCCACGCAAAACCTCATTTTTCCATCCTTCTTCTTTACAAGTACTACCGGTGAGCTCCATGGACTAGCTGATGATTCGATGACGCCGCTGTCGCTCATTTCTTGTATGATTTGACTCACAACTTCCCGCTTCGCCAGTGGAACACTACGTGGAGCTTGACGGATCGGCCTCGCATCTCCAGTGTCAATTTAATGTTTCACAACGTTGGTGCGGCCTGGTTTGGAACCATCCTGGTCAAATATGTTCGCGTACTTTAGGAGCAGTTGTCTTGCCTTACTTTGATAGGCTTCCTCTAGCCCCAGCTTCCATGCCGTGATATAATTTGAAAGATCAGTATTACTAGATGAAACGTGTTCCTGGAGCTGTTCACAGCCTCTTGGCATCTTCCCAGAATAGCTCCTTTGGTCAGTTTGAGTGGTGACTTGAACTCATTGAGTACTCTTACCGGAATACGTCCATCTTGTTTTGTCATAGCCAGGGTTTTTGCTACAAGTATATTCAGTGCTGATTTGTTTGCTCGATAACCCACATTTTGTTTGTCCCACAATCTCCATTAACCTTTGCCCAGATGACTGCTTCTGATTTTGGTGGTATTTGCTGACTCTCTTCCACCAGCACTCGTTTACTGCCTCTCTCATAGCCGAAATTAAGTGGTACATCCATGTTCTTATATCGCATCGTCTTGCTTTGCATGTCTATCTTGATACCCTGGTCGATTAAGAAGTCCAATCCAATTATGATTTCATCAACAATCAATTTGCGTCTGGCAATATATGGTGGAAGTGGGTCTATAAAATTTAATGAGCGTAGAGCATAGTGCAAAAACACCTTTTGAACACGCTCAAGTCGTTTGATATGACAATCAAAATAAGGTCTCCAAATGAAGACCGCATATTCAAGTTTGGAGCGAACAAGTGACGTTTATAAGAGCTTCAGCGTATACGGATCACTAAAGTCCGAACTAAACCGACGAGCATAGCATACGATTTTGCTATAGTGCTGTTGATATGGCTCAAAAATGAAAAGTTAGCATCGGAAATAACACCCAGGTCAGATATTTCATTCAGGGTGGATAGGTTAGAGTTGCCAATGGAATAGGAGGTGGGAATAGAGGAACGAGACTTCGCAAACGACACATGGAAACATTTACTAACATTAAGAAGTCGATTGTTTTCACACCACAAAACAAATTTGTTCAACAATTCCTCTTCTGACACCAATTGTAACGAATTTAGTGCAATTCCCCTTCTTTGCCACTCTCTGCTAACGTTCGCATCACTAAACTGTTGAATAAATAACTCCACTATTCAATAATGCAAAATGACCTTTATTAGACTACTTTCAAAATAACACCACTATTGCTCGCCAGATAGCGTCTTACATCAAACTGATTGTCGCGCCTCTACTGTTGCTGCCTTTTATACTCTGTGATTTCCTCGTTGCATCTTCTAGGCGCTTCCAGAATTTATTAGTTACTGCTATAAAATTATAACTACAGATGCACGTGTATAGCTTCTCATATGCGCGTGTATTTGTGAGCGACACTTCCACAATTATAATTGCATACATTTGGGAGCATCTCAGATAAAATATCTGCATGTGTTTGTGCGTCTCTACTCCGCAGCGTGTACGTACATATGTGCAGACATAATGATTGATCTATTGATGTGCATACAAGTCACTGCTTAACATCGGCTTAGAGATGATAGTATCCCTTAGTGCTGCTAATATTCGTTACAATATTTACTAAAATAAAATTAATTTCATTACTTTAAGCGACATAAACAAGGTTATGGGATCTAAGCATCCGATTATGTTATGTAACTCTTCTTAATGGCTTACTTTTTTTTGGGTTTTAAAGATTTTACTATGATTTTTGATGAGAGGAAAGCTTATCATAACTATTCGTGTGCATATGGCTTAGTCCCGTAGCTTCAGTTGTCGTGGATTCAATAAAAGTAGTTATGATATCCTCATCACTCTAAAAGACCAGTGAGTTTAAATCAGAAAAATTTGTATGCACACTAGGGTTAAACACTATCGCACTGATTTACATTACCGTACTTATATATTTGTATTCGAAAAAAAAACAAAGAAAACTCTAAGATTGGCGGCTAAGAATTCACTGCGGAGAGATATGCACAAACACATGCATATATCTCAGATACTCACAAAAGTATGCAATCATCGGTGGAAGTATTACTCACATATACACCCGGATATGGCTATGCGAGAGGCTATAAACGTGCATCTGTAGTTTATAGTTAGTAAGTTTTTAGCTGGTAACTAAGTAGTAAATTCTAGAATAAGAAATGCCTAGAAGTATGCGAACGAGACAGCAGAGAGTATAAAAGGAGCGAAAGCTGAGTAAGCAGCAATCAGTTTGATTTAAGCACGCTATCAGATGCGAAGTATAAGTGTTATTGTGAAGTATTTTCAAGGTATAATTAAGACCATTTTGCATTATTGAATATTGGAGTTATTTATTCAACAGTTTAGCGATACGAACGTTAGTAGGTTGCAAATAAGCGGAATTGCATTAAATTCGTTACAATTGGTGTCAGAAGAGGAATTGTTGAATAAATTCTGAAGATTTCGAATACAACTTGGACATGGCAAAGTTAAGTGAATTAAGGATCCAGCAACTGAAAAAGGAGTTGGAGAACCGTGGATTGAATACAACCGGCAATAAGATCGAACTCCAATCACGGCTACGAGAGGTAATGGAGTTGGAAGGAATTAATGTGAACGAGTATGTCTTTTATCCTGATGTGGAAGAGCCAGCGACTAAAATTGAGGGAAGATAGAGACTACGAATCCATTGGCAAGTGTTGACACTAACGCGATACTAGCAGTGTTGAAACAAATATCAACCGAAATGTCATCTCAACTGGAAGAACAAAAGACAAATATGGCATCCAAGATGGAAGCACAGGAGGCACGCATTTCAGAAATGTCGGTGCTTATGTCATCCCAACTGGAAGAACAGAGACATATATGGCATCACAACTGGAATAACAGAAGACATATATGACATCTCAGTTGGCTGAACACAAGAGGATCGCATATCCTCGCAGCTGGAGGCACAGGAAACAAAATTCTCCTCGCAGCTGGAGGTTTTTAGTGAAAGACAAGATAAAATGGAGGCCGATATGGATGCTTTGGAAGTTCGGATTCAGGAGTTACAATTGAACCGTCCAATCACTTCAACGTCTACTCTGAAGGTAAAATCCCCAACGGTTGATGGTTCTGTTCCTTTCTAGGTATTTAAGCTCCAATTTGAAAAGACGTCAGCAGCGAACAACTGGAATACCGAAGATAAAGTTGCTGCATTGTTCGTGGCTTTAAAAGGACCAGCTGCTGAGATATTACAAACCATCCCAGAGTACGAACGTAACAGTTATGAAGCATTGATGGCCGCTGTAGAACGACGGTACGGAAGCGAACACAGGAAACAGATCTACCAAATAAAATTGCAAAACCGGTACCAAAAAGCTAACGAGACTTTGCAGGAGTTTGCCTCGGATGTTGAAAGATTGGCTCATCTCGCAAATGCAGACGCATCCGTGGAATACATCAAGAGGGCAAAAATCCAGAGTTTTATAAATGGCCAGCTTTCATAGCACGCCGTGTGGAGTTAGAAAGGCTAGACTGTGAAGGGGTCACAACAGAAAAATGTCGGAGTTATCAAGTGCTTCAAATGCGGGAAGCTAGGTCACATTGCACGTCATTGCGATCTTGATCCTAGTTGATCATAGTTTCAACAGCATAGGTGGTCTTCAGAACAAAGATGAATGAGCAAGAGCGAGTCAGATGTAAAGATCGAGAGCTAGCTCCAGCTGTGTCCCGTT
Source organism: Eurosta solidaginis (assembly GCA_029619165.1). NCBI lineage: Eukaryota > Metazoa > Arthropoda > Insecta > Diptera > Tephritidae > Eurosta > Eurosta solidaginis. Next base: position 9,847 of record JARSSU010032649.1, read on the forward strand.
AGTCCCGTTATCTCTGTGTCACAAATCGGAAGAAAATCGAGCAGCCTTACCATCAGAGGAAATTTGGATTGAAGGAAAGAATTTCGCAGAAAGATTGGTAGGGTAGTTTCAAGCCAGGGCGCACTACTGTTGTGAAACGTGGGAACGATACTGTTATGCGAAGTCAATCCGTCGAGCGCAAGCTCTACGAAGTAGTTCATTGGCCAAACAACAGAGTGTGAGGGATAGAATCAGGATAATGAGTACTATGATGAAACACAGGTACGACAAGAACAATAATTCGGAAGGTTTCCGGGAGGGAGATTTGGTACTGCTATACAACCCTCACCGGCGGAAAGGTGTTCCATCCAAACTTTCGTGCAGTTGGGAAGGCCCGTACAAAGTTGTGAAGAAGTTCAGTGATACCATCTACCGCATACGAACCATTGGGAAACCACGTAATAGAAGGGTGGTTCATTTGGAGATGCTAGCAGCGGTTAGATCGAGAGATTTGTCTGATCTGGACGATCAGACTTAGGTGGAGGGCAGTATGGGCGAATATTAGCAACACTAAAGGATACTATCATCTCTAAGTTTTTCTTCTTTTTCTAGCTTACGAAAGACGTTTTTCAGAAGTTTTTAAAATTTTTTCATCCAACTCAAAAAAAGTTATGAATTCTTAAAAAAACACCGTTTTTGTTTTCAAAATGCTATAACTTTTTCAAAAATTTACCGTTGGGGATCTTTTTTTAAATTTGTTTTTAAATGTAATTTTCGGAAAAAATTCAAAAAAATTTTAAAAGTTTTTTTTTGTAATTTTTCAGTTTTTCGATATTTTTCGAATTTCGCCCTTTTTTTCTCATAAAAAACTTCAATCAATTCTGCAATCATCCCCACTAATCCCGGAGTGGGCCGAGAATTTTTTTTTATTTAATTGAAAAAAAACTTTAAAATTTGTTTGTATTTTTTCCGAAAAGTACATTTAAAAACATATTTAAAAAAAAATGACCCCAAACGGTCAATTTTTGAAAAAGTTATAGCATTTTGAAAAAACACCGGGCGAAAAAAAGGGCGAAATTCGAAAAATCTCGAAAAACTGAAAAATTACAAAAAAAAACTAAAAATTTTTTTGAATTTTCTCCGAAAAGTACATTTAAAAACAAATTAAAAAGAAAAAAAGATCCCAAACGGTCAACTTTTGAAAAATTTATAGCATTTTTAAACAAAAACGGTGTTTTTTTTAAAATTCATAACTTTTTTTGAGTTGGATGAAAAAATTTGAAAAACTTCTGAAAAACGTTTTTCGTAAGCTAGAAAAAGAAGAAAAATTTCAGCCAATTCTAAAGGGGTCGGGTTCAAAATTGGTCGAAATGGGATGGAATCCCCAATACACGCGCATATGGCTATGCGAGAGGCTATAAACTAGAGGTTTAAGCCGATCGCTTTTTCGGCGGCGGCGGCGTACGCCGATGTTCTTACTTACTTTTGATTCTTCTATTTAAAAAAATAATATTTAGGAGAGGTTTTCTTTGTATGAATTTAAGGAAATCAACGTGTTGGCCATTTCGGAAAGATCCGGGGTTTTTGCCTCAAGATCTCGCAGACCGTTCAAAATTTTTCAGGAGTAGCTCCTTGCGGAGGGATTGTCCCTCGTTCACTTACTCCAGAGAGGCTTCGAACCTAACCCCGGTCTTTGGAATTGGTACTGCTGCGTCTGCTGAAAAGAAATAGAGATACATAAAATAGCCACACTTTTGTCTGCATATCTCGTGCAAAGCGTAGTTTCACCTAGGGTTAACTCCTAATAATCGTCGCGAACACAATTTCTTTAAATCATTTGTGGCTCCTTGACGGTCACGACCAAAGGCGACTTACGGTTGCTATTAGTGGTCTATTAATACTCATGACTCTCGTAGCACAGGGCGCCTCCAGTGCTTTCGGCTGTTTTTAAGAGCTACAATTCCCGATGTGCGAACAGTAGCAATCCCTACAACCAGTCGCTACCGCGCCTCCTGCCCCTCACACCATATGCCAGTGCAGAAGCTATAGGACTGCGATTTCGAAATCATACCTTCGTCGACTTCACTTTCCTAGAAGCTCTAGGTGTAGCCCCGAAGACTTCCCAACGGATGCTTTTGTCGCGCTATGCTGCCGAGCTACACCAGAGAAACGCCATGAAAGGTTAGGGAGTGACTATTCGGCCAAGGATGCCGCCATCGAAATCATAAGCAATCTAAGTGGAAGTCATTGCGTAATGGGTGAAAATCGTATAATCCTCGGCGCATCTGCATGATTAAAATTTTACAAGGACCTTGGATAAAATTTTTTAAATGTAGACCAAAGTTGAAAGATGTTAACTGCTATTTTCCGGCTTTATGATATAAGTGCTCATTGTGGATGGCCGCGTAGCTTAAGTTTTCTGACTAGTTCGGCTGTCCACTACGTTGGGGTAGTAGCACACACGGTCATTAGTTCGACTGTCTTCGGAAAGCTTTTGCTTCACCACTTTGAGTGTTCTTGCGAAGGACAAAGCCTCACCTGGTAAATATACGTTCCTACGTATTCACATTTGTAAAAGGAGCCGTAACGTGTAGTTGATATTTAAACTTGGTTGATAGGCTATAATCAATGTAATTCACTCCAAGGGACTAGTTTTGGATAGGGCCGCCAATTTTAGGAAATGTCAAACCGGGAGACTTGGGTGTTGAAAGATGAAGTGTGAAAATCAAAATTAACATTTCAGATGCTATTGTATAATTTCGCAAATAAACAACAGATGTTTGAATGTAAGCCCAAGCGATTTTTCAAACCATTCTCATACATACATATATCCTCAACTTAAGTATGCGGTAAGAATCATTTCAATGGAATGTTTATGCCCCTAGAACCTACTAAAAGATATTGCATCAGTGATTTCGATTATTCTTTCAGCCAACCAATCGCAATATAATATTTAAAAAAAAATCGGCACCTTTTTTAGGTATTTTGGTTTTTTTTTACAACTTGAGGACAATTTGAAAACATGTTCGCCTTGGGTCATTTTATTTGAATTCATTGTTCATTATTAATTTTTTGAAAAAAATATGCAAAGTGAGCATATAAATTTATAATGTAACTTTTCTTTTAGTGTTTTGTTTTAATAACTTGGTGAATTGGATGATGGAAAGTCCGTGTTGAGCTGACATTGAAAACGCCCTTTTTTTAAATAACTTTTGGACATTTAGAACGAGTTAAATTTCGCAATTAGTTTCTTATAAGTAGCAGTTATGCGCATCCGTTGATAACACTTTCGACCATATCCGACCAATTTTCGACATGGACAATAAATGGCAAGAACAGTCTTAAACGAGTAGAAAATATATTAACGCGCCGGACGCCGCCGCCGCGCCGATATTTTTGACTTTCGGCGGCGGCGTGCGACAAACGACCCTAATCGGCGGCGGCGGCGGCGTTTGTCGGCGGCGTATATCTACTATAAACGTGCATCTGTAGTTTATAGCAAGTAAGTTTATAGCTAGTAACTAAGTAGTAAATTCTAGAAAAAGAAACGCCTAGAAGTATGCGAACCAGACAGCAGAGAGTATAAAAGGAGCGAAAGCTGAGTAAGCAGCAATCAGTTTGATTTAAGCACGCTATCAGTTCCGAAGTATAAGTGTTATTATGAAGAATTTTCAAAGTAGTCTAATAAAGACCATTTTGCATTATTGAATATTGGAGTTATTTATTCAACAGTTTAGCGATACGAACATTAGTAGAAGGTTGCAAATAAGCGGAATTGCACTAAATTTGTTACAATAATTTGTCGCATGCGAGAGAAACAAATGTAATGAGAGATTCTCATACATAGGTATGTAGGTATGTAGAAGAAAAGTCAAAGAGACACTGATCGCAAATGAATTCCTGAGTAGGCAAATTTCTATTATTCTCATTATATAAATATATAGCATGATAGAAAAGAAATTCTAAGAAAACCAAAACTAGATTTATATTTAATTATTATCCAATTAATATATTAAATATTTTACAATAGTTAAGGAGAAATCGTCGAAAAAACACATTGCCAACCGAAATACGAAATTATAGCAGGTTTAAACAAATAGTAAAATGATAAAATCAGCAACAACAATGATTAATACTTACAGAGATACTGGATCTGTTGAAGGCCTTGGTATATTCCGCACACTGTAGATATGCCATTTTAAGCAAGTAGAAATTCCCTTATGTCGATGAGTTTAGATTTTTAATAGTAGCACCTATTTTGATTTTATCAAGTCGATTAAATTATTCCTGCACATTTAGTTAAAGCAAACAAAAAAAACCGCACATATTAAATTCTTTAAACTTCCTCTCCTTTGACTTTTCCCTCTCTTTTTTTTCCAAGACTTTATTAATATGCTGTATTTATTTATGGAATTTCTTTTAACTTTGATTTTCTTCTCATTTACTACACACATTTTTTTCTTACATTAATAACTCCACTTTGAGCTCTCTTAGTTTCTTTTTTTTTGCTGTAAATACTTAACAATAATTATTTAGAGATATTTTTTTTTCTCATTCAAATACTCTTTTCTGTAAACTTATTTTCAACCACGATGGTTTACGTAACTATTTCTTAATATCTTCCTCACTTCACTTTTAGTATTATTTAACTATTAATTAATTCATAGTTTAAATTAGATAAACGCTGTACGGTCAACTCAAAACTGATATCTACTTGTTTTCCCAAGTGGTAAAGAAATACTAAGTGAGTCGTTGGCTAACTCTCAAAATGTTGCAAACAGTTCTTTCTCTGATAGAATTTTTTTTTGTTTTTGCACGTCAAACTGCCTGCATTCTTCAGTGTTCTTGTACTTAAAGAGTTTTCCCAAATATATATATATAAAAGGTATTTTTATAAGCTAAATTATGCGTGTGGGCTTCCTCCTCTGGAGCAAAATTTCTATTTCCGATGAAAATATGTATGTTGGATTATAGGCTCAAGAGCGAAATTCTCCACCTGCTTCCTCGAATATGAACGTTGTACAATTGGTATATTGATCTGATTCACAATAATTGAAACGTATCAGCTTTATTTATTTAAAATTTGGTTATTTCAAAACTTTACTTTATTTAACTTTATATTAAAAAAAAATACTTTATCGCCAGAAATATACTTCAGATGAACTGCTCCTGATGATCGCCAAATTCAAAAAGAACTTTTCGAGCGAAGGAAAATGGCTGCAAGACCAAGTAGATACCTATTTATGCCCATCTAAAACAACTCTGTTTTCAGCATTTCGGCGTATTTCGCTTCGAGTTGGCGAAAACATTAACATTGGGTTTGACAAGTCTTTATATCTTTCGCACAATACCAAGCTATCCTACCATTTTCTTTATCTTGCAATTGATACATGTTGTTTCCCTTTTTATACTCAGCGTGCTTTGCACACAGAGTGTATTAACTTTGATTGGATAACGGTTGGTTGTGCAGGTATAAAGGAATCGAGATAGATATAGACTTCCATATATCAAAATCATCAGTATCGAAAAAAAATTTGATTGAGCCATGTCCGTCCGTCCGTCCGTTAGTACGATAACTTGAGTAAATATTAAGATATATTCACGAAATTTGGTACACTAGCTTATCTGGACTCAAAATAGATTTTTATTGAAAATGAGAGAAATCGGATGATAACCACGCCCACTTTTTATATATATAAAATTTTGGAAAACACAAAAAACCTGATAATTTGGTAAATAATACACCTAGAATGTTGAAATTTGACATGTGGACTGATATTGAGACTCTTGATAAAACTTTTTTAAAATGGGTATGGCACCGCCCTTTTTATGACTAAGCAATTTTCCATGTTTCGGGAGCCATAAATCGAAGACAAATTAACATAGCGGAATGAAATTGTGTACACATATTTTCCTTATAGCAGAAAATAATTCTAGTACAAATGGACGGGATCGGTTAAAGACCACGGCAACTTAGATATAAAACAAATTTAAAAAGGTCGTACACTAGAATAATAAGCTATAACTTAGCAAAAAAAAGTTTTGAATCAATGATATTTCACTTATCAAGTTTTACTGTAAGAGGAAATGGGGAGACTTTTTTTTTAAATGGGCGGTGCCACGTGTTATGTAGAAAAGTAATTTATCTAAAACGAAATGTACAATTGAAGCACACGCTGAGTATATAATGTTCGGTTACACCTGAACTTAGACACCTTTACTTGTTATTAATAACTTTGGCTTTAATAAAAACTGGGGCAAATTTACCATTGCACTTTTTTTGAACGATCGCTAATACGGCCCATACATGACACAAAAACCATGCGCAAATATAAAACGACGATATTTGTGCAAATGAAAATTTTGACATACACGGCTCAAAAACACTGCGCAATATTCATTTTTAAAGTAGCGCAACAAATGAAACATGTATTTTAATTGTATAAAAAAGGCACTAATTGTATAAAAAATCACTATTTTCCACAGTGCTGGTAATTCACGCGCACAGAAGCGTTTATTTTCCATTGTATTTATAAAATATATATTTTAATTGCAAGCCCAGCTCAACTCATTGCAGCACTGCGCAATATTCATTTTTCAACTAGCGCAACAAATGAAACATGTGTTCTAATTGTATAAAAAATTATTATTTATTATTGAATTTATGTGAATTCCTGTTACAAGCTAGAGATGGTCCTTGCGCCTTCGATATTAACATTTTTAAGCAATAATTACTGATGTTATATTATCAGGAACCACAGGTAAACTGTGTAAGATTCACCACACACGAAGAAAAAAGCATGTGCAATATTTGCAGACATGCGTAAATATCAAAATCGTTTTGATTTTAGCGCAGTTCTCTGCGCAAATAGCGCAAACAGTGCACACACCGGGCAAATCCTTGTGCAAATTGGTAATTGGCACAAGGATACTTGAGCCGTGTAATTGGCGTATAAGTACAAAATTTCTACGACAAACATTTTCACATACTACGAACGTTTGCGACCTACTTCTGAGGTTGTATCTCTTCGCAGAGATTTCAAAAGAAGTTCGGATATTGTTCATGAACTCAGCGCGCACGAGTTGAAGCCTATCATCTCGGTTCACTACAATTAATGGGCATATAATCGAACAAAGTTAGCCTAATAATAAATATAGTAGGTAATATACAGCCTATGCAATACGGCCGCTATGATGCCGGTTGCCGTTTTGACGTAAATTAAAAACGTTTTTGGGACGTTTTTATACCTTGCATGAAAATAAAATGGTATATTAATTTCGTCACGAATTCCAAAATTGTAAGTCCTTAAAGGAAAATAGATAGACCCACCATTAAGTGTACCGAAATAATCAGGATGAAGAGCTGAGTTGATTTAGCCATGTCCGTCTGTCTGTTTGTATGCAAACTATTCCCTCAATTTTTGAGATATCTTGATAAAATTTGGTGAGCGGGTTTATTTAGGTGTCCGATTAGACATTTGTCGGAACCGGCCGGATCGGACCCGTATAGCATATATCCTCCATACAACCGATTTTCAGAAAAAGAGGATTTTTGTCATATCTTCCTCAATTTATCAGATTGAAGCTTCAAACATCACCATATGCTTTCGTATATTGCACATATTGTTGTCTGAAAAAATGGATGAGATCGGTCTATATATAGTATATATGCCCCACGACCGATTGTTCAGATAAGCTAGAGGCTTCAAATTTCAACGAATCCTTACGTATATAGCATATATTGTTGTCTAAAAAAATCATAGAGATCGGTGGTATATATAGTATATATATGGTGGTATATGTAGTATATATATGGTGGTATATGTAGTATATATATGGTGTTATATGTAGTATATATATTAGGGCGGGTCGATTTAAAAATCGCTCATTGCTCTGTGAACCTCTGATACCTCTAAAACGAATTCTGATGTCCCCCCTTTGGGTCGAACTTTTGGGTAGGGGCAATTTCAATTCTACCTGCTGTCTCTTGTGGTGGTTTAAAAAAAACAACACAAGCAATTTTACTTTCTCCAATTGTGTCACAGTGATACCTTCATTTTTTAAAACGGTTGAATAAAAACCCCACACAACTATGTTTACGACATGCAAATGCATCACAGTGATGCCTTGGTTTTAAAAGGGGGTTGTAAAAACGCTAATTTCTAATAATTTTTTTTTAATTTCTTTTCTATTACTAAGTTAAATTCATTTTTTTATGTACATATGTTCTGACTAAATAAATTTCTAAAGAGAAAAATAAACTCCAAAAAGAAAAAACATAGGCATTTCAAAGTGGGATTTTTCAAAATTTGCTCCTACAACCCAAAGGGGGGGACATCAGAATTCGTTTTAGAGGTATGGTTCCTTCGGCAAAGTTTCTTATTTTGATCCATAGAATATGATTTTCACAGAGCAATGGGCGATTTTTTGGCCTCCCCACAAATCGACCCGGCCTAATATATATATAGTATATATATATATATATATATATATATATATATATATCTTCGAAATTTCAGCCGCATTTTAACAGCTAGAAGCTTCAAATTTCACCAAATGCTTACGCATATAGCATATATTGTTGTCTAAAAAATTATAGAGATCGGTGGTATATATAGTATATATCTCATAAGAAACTTTCGCAATATCTGTCCCATTTTAAAAGCTGGAAGCTTCAAATTTCACCAGTTGCTTACGTATATAGCATATATTGTTGTGTAAAAAAAATCATAGAGATCGGTGGTATATATTGTATATATACATAGTAAATATATATATCTTCGAAATTTCAGCCGCATTTTAACAGCTAGAAGCTTCAAATTTCACCAAATGCTTACGTATATAGCATATATTGTTGTCTGAAAAAATCATAGAGATCGGTGGCATATATAGTATATATCTCATACAACCGATTGTTCAGATAAGAAACTTTTCGCACTTTCTGCCCCAATTTAGCAGCTAGAAGCTTCAAATTTCACCAAATGCATACGTATATAGCATATATTGTCGTCTGAAAAAATTAGTGATCGGTGGTATATATATTATGTACCCTATATAAACTGTCATTTTTGCCCCTTTTTTACGGCTAGAAGCTTAAAATTTCATCAAATACTTACGTTTACGTCATATATTGTTGAGATACGTGATTCGTAGTCATAGGTTTTACATGCAGACCACAAAAAACGTGAAACTTTGCATCCTCACACAAAGTACCTACCTATTTTTATACCTTTCATGAACATGAAATGGTATATTAACTTTGGTCCGATGTTTGTAACGTTGAGAAATATAGAAGATAGACTCACCATTAAGTATACCGACTTTATCAGGGCGACGAACTGAGTTGATATAGCCATGCCCGCTTGTCCGTCCGTCTGTCTGTTTGAATGCAAACTAGTCCCTCAAATTTTGAGATATCTCAATGAAATTTGGCACAAGGGTGTATTTTTGTATTATATTTGACATTTGTCGGATCCGGTGGGATCGGATCACTATAACATATATCTCCCATACAACCGAGCGTTCAGATAAGACGATTTTGGTCATTCCTGCCGCAATTTAGAAAGTATAAACGTGAAACTCGTTGATATATATTCTAATATATCATAGAAGATATCCTGAAAAAATCTCTTTAATCGGAGCTATATATAGTTATATCCCATACAACCGATCGTTCAGATAGAAAGATTTTTGGCCATTTCTCCCTTAATTTAGAAAGTATAAACGTGAAACTCGGTGATATATATTTTAATATATCATAGAAGATTTCCTTTAAAAATCATTTCGATCGGAGCTATATATAATATATATCCCATACAACCGATCGTTCAGATAAGGGGGTTTTTTGCCATTTTTTATTTTATATTTATCTTAAAAATCGCGAATTTATTTTTTTTGTTCAGTGTATAAAATGAGGACTAAATCTGCAAATGCAAAAACATTTTCGGACAAATTTGCCATTAATTGTTATAAATAAATTTAGTTAGTTTCAACAAAAGTTAACTCATTATTTGCGATTTATTGTGAAAGCAACTCAAATAAAAAACAAGGAATCTGTTAAATAAAGACCTATATATTTACGTGTAAGTGAAATTTGCTACAAAAAGTGCGCCGGTCAAAAATTAATTCTACTTAAGATTGTTTTTTTAGGATTTTGGTAGAGGCCACTATAGGTAAGTGCACTGCAAGAAAAAGAATAGTAAACTCACCCGAAATACGGGTCAATTCAACCTAAATTTCTGTCAATTTTTATCCATCGCAACAAGATGTTGAATCAACTGCGCACAAATCGTTGATTCGTAATTGACCGTTTTAGTAGTCAAATGAACAAAAAAAGTTGTTGCGACAACTTTGGATGAAAGTACCTATGTTGCCATATAAATAAAGAAATGTAAGGCGCGATAACCTCCGAAGAGATTTTAGGCCGAACTTCTCTTTCAATTTGCGTCGTGCTCCTTTTTAATTTTTCTTACAAATTTGCGGGACGGGACATACTTGTTTTATGCCGACTCCGAACGGCATCTGCAAGGCATATTAGTTTTCACTGAGAGCATTTCATGGGAGAAATACACTCGGAGTGCTTGCCGAACACTGCCGAGGGGCGACCCCGCTTAGAAATTTTTCTTCTAATTGGCGGCGGCCGCCATATAAAGACGTAAATATGTGAATACATAAATACGCATGCTTGCTACATATACATACATCTTTATATATAAAAATCACGTGTCACATTGTTTGTCCGCGATGGACTCCTAAACTACTGAACCGATTTTGAATTTGTTTTGTACCCCGTGTGTAGTTTGATTTAACTTGAAATACAGGATAGGTTATATCTCAGTTTTTAGTCGCTATATTATTTTATTGCAAATTTTTTTATATGTTTATACGTAATAATAAAATGTTAAGTATACGCACCGGCACTCATATTTTCAGGTGAGATATACTTCCGTGTAATTGGTTGGTATTTAATTAAACAAACGTGCTTATCACTAAAAAATATAGCGAATGATATCAAGTATAGCACATCATCAGGCCCGACGAGAGGGGTTGGGGGGGGATGGTGGGATTACCCCGGTCCCGTGGTTTCTGAGGGGGGCGATTTAGAGGTACTAAGACATTTTTTTTAATTCAGGAGAGTCTTAAGTTGTTCCATGTGCAATTTTAAAGCCGAATTTGAAAAGTAATGAATATCTGCATTTCGTTTTAATATTATAGTGAAGTGTGAAAAATAAGTCTATATATATAAAAGAAAGGCTAAAATGTGTGTTAGTCGGTCGCCGGTGTTTGAAGAAATGCGTCGGTCGATTTTGTTCAAACTTTCACACAAGTTGCATATACCCCACGCGGTGGTTATTACATAGCTTTGGTTGCGATCGACGCACAGGGTCTCGAGATATAGGCCGAAACGTGGACCCGGCTACCCCTAGAATGTGTTTATAGAATATGGATAACAAATGAAAGCTGTTGATGAGTGCTTTAGAAGAGGGTAATTTTCATACCCCTGGGTGGCTAGAATCTCGAGATATAGGCCAAAACGTGGGCCCGTGAATGCCTAGACGGCGTTTATACAATATGGATATCAAAGGAAAGCTGTTGCTGAGAGCTCTTAAGTAATTTTCATTGTGATATTCTATTTAGTCGCATCAACCTGGAAAACTGATAAATATACATGCGAAGCCGAAACAAAGACATGAATTAATAATATCCACAATTGGTATATAAATTTACCTATATTAGTATTTACGATCCTTTTTTCCGGGAAGTAGACCAGAGACGGACTGGGACTGAGACTCGGAGTGGGACTGGGACTGGAACAAAATACATACCGCCCTCTGGGACAGGCAATAAGGGATGAAGAAGAATGCGAAGAACTTGAGAGAAGAGAAAAGAGAGAAGGAGAAGGAAACTGAGAAAGTGATGGAATGAGACGAAGATGGAGATAGATGAAGCGAAAAAGACGGAGGGAGGAGTGAATGAAAGGATTAGGAAAACGTGAAGAGGGGGGAGGGTAGAGTTAGATGGAAAAAGCCTATTAAAATGTATGCAGATAGGCCAAATTTAGGGCAGAACAATGTCTGCCGGGTCTGCTAGTATGAATATAGAAATGAAAATAGTAGTCACAAAACTGATTCTCAATTCTTTCAGTTGCAGCTCAGCTCATTCTAAATTTCTTCTCTCGCATGTAGTTGCCACACTTAGTTGTTTCGAACAAAGCTTGCAGTATAAATTTTGACGTAACATTTTAAAAATAGAACTTGTAAGTTATAGAAAAGTAAAGCATCAAATCACAGAAAGGTAATTCACCACTGGAGTAACTTTACATGTAATTCGGCAAGTTTAATTTTCGTAACACTTTAAGTTGAAACGATTCCAAAACAACTCAAACTTTTATTTTGTCGGAAACATCAACATTAAAAAAGAATGTTTTTTTTATTATCTTATTAGATTCGTTCGCGTGAGTGAATATTCATAAAAACTTGAACAAAATGTTACTAACTTTGGAAAAATCCTGTTCGTTCAAGCAAAACTTTTGCAACAAGAGGGCGCAATTTTTCATTTCGCTAGGACGAGAAGTTGCAAAATTGTACCCCATAAATAGGTGTCCCGGTATCTCATAATTTTTTGCACAGTAAATTCAAAAAAGGGTTTTTTCGTTTTGTATTGATAACTGAAAAACTAGCTTTTTGTTGTTTTCCCATTTTGTGTGTTTTTTCGATTTGATGGTTTTCTTATTTTGGTGTTTTTTTTTAACAAGTGGCACCATCGTCATAAGTACAAAGTAGAGAGCGCAGTGAGCGTGAAATTCTCTTTGAAATTTGCTCATGTATTGACAGTTGATCGCCGTTGAAATGACCTGTAAGATCAGTTGTGTTAACAGAAAAATCAGTTAGGTTGATTAGGAATCTGTCAATTTTACAAAATTTTGTTAACTTAAGAGCGATAATTTCTCTTCTGTTGAAAGGAATAAACTAATTTATTCGCTTGACAAAGAACTCGGTCGAATTAATCATAATTCGATCAATTTCACCGAATCTCCGTTAAGTCAAGAACAACAGAACCGATTTGTTGATTTTACTAGCACCATTTCTTTCAGTGTGGGAACAATGGGGAACCATGTTTTATTCTTTCGCCGTCTGGCGCGTACGCATATGTATGTAGGTGAAACATTTGAACAACACGACTACCCAGCTTTTCGAATTTCGAATTCAGCGGGGTTACATATGTTGGTTTGTGTCTTAGAGCGCTTACATAATTGGTCCTACAGATGGTGCGCTTTTGTGCACGAAAGTAAATTTCGATATTTGGAGAGATTGTTCGAATTTACAAAAAACTTTTTCTATTAATTATAAACAAATGAGAGTAATATTTGTTAACAAAAAGGCCTATGCACTGCGGCTGATCCATACGAATCGATTCATATAACTTTTATATGATTTTACGTATGCTAAGTATGTGAAAAAGCTTGTGAATTGAATTTATGGAAATTTTGTAAGCGTATTAATATATGGATATAGCAATTTAAAGGTTGCTCTCGATCTTTCCATCGCTTGAGACAATGCACCACGTCTTGATTAGGTTACTACTGTTGTTGTTATTTTTGTTGTTGTTGTTATTTTATTGATTTTTGGTTTATTTGTTGATAATTGCCTTTAGGAAATTTCCCACTAATGAGGGCTTTCCTAAAAACAAGTCGTACCATGAACTAAATTTTAACGGTGAGAGGGACTTTCTGCTGTTGCTGCTGTTGTACGCACAGAATGGCAAGTAAACAGTTTTATTAACTATTATTGTCGAAATTGTATAGCCATTTTTCGCAACGCCTTTGCGGTTAGCCGCTGCGCTTATCTATCGCAGGTCAGTTTAGGAATGTCAAATCTTTAAAATTTAACGTTAAAATCGCATTGGCTGATGGATGCATGAAAGTTTTAGTTGGTTATTCGGTAATTCAATTCATAATTTCAAGTAGCACACACAAAAACACAATTTATGTTTTTATCACGTCCTGACGGTTTTTCTGTTTTTCAATATTAACCGAAAATTGTATACATTTTCGTTGTAAATACGCGTTGTTGTTTGGATATCCAAATGTAGTATATTGAAACTACTTTTTTATTTTAAGTAACATGCCTAAATGTATCTTTTGATTTTATAAATATTTTCAACAGAATGAAAATTTTTGAAATCTAACAAATCAAAAAATGCAAATAAAATTATTGAATAAACTAAAGTTAAAAGTAAAATTTATAATATATTAAAAGGAACCCTGCAGGAGTGTCCTTATCGCTACAACAACAACATTGTCTTTATCGTTACAACAACAACCAAATTATACGGCTTCATGTGATTTACTGAAATTGTTATTCCCTTACAGACTAACTCACAAAATTTGAAAAAGTACAATTTAATTGCCGGTCAGCCGAAAACGGACGCAGCTTTAACGGTAAAAAAAGCTAATTATTTATTATACGGTTGACAAAAATTTTACTTTTTTTTTCATATATATCAAGCATTGTTGCACATCATTCGCCGGAGATTTGGTAACTTTCGATACGGAAGCTGGCGTTAAATTGCTAGTGAATCGCAAGGCATATCAAATAGGTGTTAAACGTGGCTTATATTTTGAAATTAAATATGGGCCAGCATTAAGAGACTCCAGCGTACGCAAAGACATGATAAAACTTGCACACAACTATTGTGTGCGCGGAAAATCGAAAAACATAATTTTTAGTAGCGGCGCAACAAACGCATTCGAACTAAGAGGACCATATGATGTGGCGAATCTGTAAGGGTATGTGAATACACGTGTGTTCCTTAATGCTGAATACGTGTATTTTTAGATCATATATATTTGGCTTATCGGAGGATCAGGGAAAGAATGCAGTGAATAAAGTATGCAGGCATCTATTTTTAAAAGCTGGTGAGTGACGTAGTTGTTGTGAATGTAAAAATGCCTTCAAATGCTAATGAAATTGTTGTTGAATTGTTCCTTTGCCGGATATAAATCAGGTTTCCAAAAATCCACGCCTTGTATTTACATATTTATTATTTTTACTTGAGGTCGCCAGAGCCACGCCTGCTAAATATGTAACATTATTCGCCTCGCGTAGATGAGGTTGACAATTGGGTGCGGAAGGTGTGAATTGTGCTTATCAACTGAACTTGAATCCCCTTCTTGTGTTACCGTTGTTGATGGTTCTTTGCCGGATATAGATCGGATTTCTTTCGGCAACAAGCACTTTAAGGTACCAGTCCCAGCATCTCGGGAACGACTTAATATGAGCAAGCTAAACCTTCTAGGCCATCCCGTCCCCACCCCTTACTGAGTCTCAGTGCAACAGCAACATTCATGTTTGCAATTGGATTCACCTCTGGTATTTGCGTTTGGCCGGACTGGACCTACATGTTTTATGCCGACTCCGAACGGCATCTGCAAGGCAGATGAGTTTTCACTGAGAGCTTTTCATGGCAGAAATACACCCGGAGCGCTTGCCAAACACTGCCGAGGGGCGACTCCGCTTAGAAAAATTTTCTTCTAATTGAAAAATCTTATTTTTAAAATTTTGATGTTGCTTTGTCCGGGGTTTGAACCCAGGGCATACGGTGTGGTAGGCGGAGCACGCTACCATCACACCACGGCGGCCGCCTGACTAATTATACGCTTATCTATATATATAAAAAGAAGTGTACATTTTGATTGTCACTCCATAACTCGAGAACGGATAGAAAGATTGCCATGAAATTTTTAGGAAAGATACAGGAAGGAGAGATGATGGTTAGTTGATTTTGAAATCCCAAATCGGTTTAGCCATTCTTGAGTTATGATTTTTTTTTAGAAAAAATTCAAATATGTATATAAAAGAAAGTGGTGTTAGTTACACTACGCATAACTCAAGAACGGATGAACCGATTTGGCTGAAAATTGGTGGAGAGGTAGCTCAGAACCAGGGCACGAACATGGGATACTTTTTATCCCGTTCTGGCTAGGGTCTTGAGATCAAAACGTGGACCTGGGTAATCCTGGGATATGTTTGTAGAGTATGGGTGTCAAATGGAAGCTGTTTATGAGTACTTAGATACTGGGTATTTTTCGTACCCCTGGTTGACTAAGGTCTCGAGATATAGGCCAAAACGTGGACCGGGCACCCCTAGAATGTGTTTATACAATACGGATATCAAATGAAATCTGTTGAGTGCTTTATTACAGGGTAGTTTTCATACCTATTGGTGACTAGGGTCTCGAGATATAGGCCAAAACGTGGACCCGGGCACCCCTAGAATGTGTTTATACAATATGGATATCAAATGAAAGCTGTTGATGAGTGCTTTAGTACAGGGTAGTCTTCATACCTATTGGTGACTAGGGTCTCGAGATATAGGCAGAAACGTGGATAATGGTAACACTAGGATGTGTTTTTAAATTATGGATATCAAATTGAAGCTGTTGATGTGTGCTTTAGTACAGAGTAAGTTTTATGCCGCTGGGTGACTAGGGTCTCGAGATATAGGCCAAAACGTTGACCCGGATACACCTAGAACGTGTTTTTACATTATGGGTATCAAATTGAAGCTGTTGATGTGTGCTTTAGTACATAGTAAGTTTTACACCGCTGGGTGACTAGGGTCTCGAGATATAGGCCAAAACATGGACCCGGATACCCCTAGAATGTGTGTGTATTATGGATATCAAATGAAAGCTGTTGCTGAGAGCTTTAAATTAATTTTCACTGTGATATTCGATTTAGTCGCATCAACCTGGCAAAACTGATAAATATACATGCGAAGCCGAAATAAAGACAAGAATTAATAATACCCACATACCTATTTACATACGTCCTATTCGATTTGCCTGAAATTTGGTATATAAATTTGCCTATATTAGTATTTACGATGCTTTTTTCCGGGAAGTAGACCAGAGACGGACTGGGACTGGGATTAGGACTAGGACTGGGACTGAGGCTGAGACTGAGACTCGGAGTCGGACTGGGACTAATACTCGGAATGGGACTGGAACAAAATACATACCACCAAGAATGAGAAAAACTTGAGAGAAGAGAAAAGAGAGAAGGAAAAGACTGATAAAGAGATAGAATGAGACGAAGATGGTGATAGATGAAGCGAAAAATACGGAGGGAGGGGTGAATACAAAGATTAGGAAAAAGTGTAGAGGGGCGAGGGCAGAGTTAGACGGAAAAAGCTTATTAAAATGTATGCAGATAGACCAAAAATTTAGGGCAGAACAACGTCTGCCGGATCTGCTAGTACTTAATAAAAATGCAAGGCGCGATTGCCTCCGAAGAGATTTTAGGCTGAGCTTCTCATCCAACTTGCCTACTGCTTCTCTTAATTTTTTAATTTTTAGAGGTATGGGGACATACATGTTTTACGCCGACTCCGAACGGCATCTGCAAGTCAGACGAGCTTCCTCTGAGAAGCTTATTATGGCAGAAATACACCCAGAGTGCTTGCCACATCACTGCCGAGGAACCTCCGCTTAGAAGAACCGTTAAAAAAACTTGTTTCAAAATGTTTGTGTTGCTTTGTCCGAGGCTTGACACCAGGATCTTCGGGGGTAGGCGCAGCACGCTACCACTACACCACGGGAGGGTAGGGTTCAAGGGGTTGATAAGGGCAATACAAAGCTTTATAGCTTCAGAGTTTCCGCATACATATATTAAGCAGACAAAGATCTGGTGATCCCTAGTTCCTTATGGAAGTAGGGGGTGTTCGGGCTTGTACCTTAATGGTGCTTGTATCTGCATCCAGCAAAGGACCATCAACATCGATAACACTTTCAAAACCTTCGGGGAGTTTCTTTGTCGTTAATACAACAATAACAACCACACCACGGTGCCGCCATATTTCCCTACCCATTGGTCTACATTACATACGCGAGGTGAATCCTATTAAAAGTATAAATATATCATACACATATTTAATAGGCACGGCGCTGACGGAGCCAAATTTCTCTTGGAACCTCTACGGAGCGTCTTTACCGCAAAAAGAGAAATAACATAACTTGGACCATAAAGCGATTAAAAATTTTTCGTCACAATGTAGGCCCAGACCTTATTTCCACGCCGAGGCTTAACAACCTTGGCAATGAGGGATTCAAATATCGAAGCCATTCTACTCCCCTATTTCAACGCAAATGTGCGACTTCCAATCGTCAGCATGGCTGATTGCGTTAAACACACAGATTCAAGGGGTTGATAAGCACAGTACAAAGCTATATAGCTTCAGAGCTTCCGCATCCCAATTTCCAACCTCACTTATGCGAGAGTAATGCACACATGTTTAGCAAGCGAGGCTATGGCGACCTGGTAAACCAGTTGTCGCCAGTTATATTGCGGTTTGTTCCTTCTACTGGCCGCACCAATCGGAGAACAACTTCATATGGAGAATTACTAAGCTTGTATGGTCCGTCAAGCTGAGTTCCCACGTAAGTCTCAAGATTATACGTATAAGAAGTTTTTGCATCGACTATCGCAAATATCTTTAGCCCATATTTAGCTGGATTACTAGGTATATACTGTTTAAAGGAGCATCGCCCTCTAAAAGCAAACAACTGCTCATCTATTGTCAAAAATTCACTTGCAATAAAATTATTTTGAAAATTAGCCACGAATATGTCAAATACATCTCTGATGGGCGCAAATTTATAGACTTCTCTCCTATCATTTCTTGTTTTAATATCATCAAACCTTAGGCATCTTAACAAAAATCTAAAACGCTTTTCACTCATTGCCAGGTAACATAATTCCACGCCGTTTCCTTTTGAGTTATCCCATATTTTGTGAGTATTTTTTCTAGAACTTCTCAAGGTTCCAATTAGAAATAGAATTCCAATAAAGGCACTTATTTCTTTTTCGTTAGTTAATCTTGCGTCCCTTTCCCTTTGAAATTTTTTTTGATAGTTTCAATATATATATTTGTTGAATCAGTTATCTTTTGAATAATATGTTCAGTTAGAAAAAGTTGAATACATTCAATCTCCAAAGCTACACTTGGAGCGTTACCTTTTGGACCAGGAAAAAGTTTTATAATATTGTGGGAACAAATGCGTACCTATAAATTAGCTCTCGTTTTTTTTCACTTTGTTGTTTTGTCTCTGCCAAGGTAAAAATTATTGTCATCTGATTTTCTCTCTGCGTAGGTTTCTGGCTCTATAATAGCTTCTTCTTCAGCCGAAGAAAGTTCTTGTTCAGAGTATGTTTGATGATCGCTCCCTTCTACGACGTTGTCATCTAGTCCATCTTCATCTGCTTCATATATTGAACCTTCCTCTTCGCTAGAAAGCTCATCTAACCATTTCATCCAAACAGCAGGATTTGTGCTATGTTCCAAACGAATTTTTTTTGCATCAGACATTTCAATCTCTATATAAAATAAAAATACTACTTTTTGTACTGAAATATTTGTTGCAGTGAATAGTCTCTAATTATGAAAATACTAAGATTTATAACTAGTTCTATTTTTGGAATAATATAACTTACCTAGGTGTTCCAACAGACAAACTTTTAAATTGTGCACTCTGTAAAAAATGTTACGTAATTAAGCGCGTGGATTACAATTGTAGTCCACTCGTATTCAACTTCAAATAAACGGCCTAATAGTGGGTCCACCCTTCTATTTTTGTACTAAATTAGTAGTTCTGCATATTATAGACAGCTATTGAAACGGGAATTGACATCTTCAATCTAAGTTTAAATTGATTACTGATTAAAGTTGGCTGGATTACATATGTAATCCACGCGCCTAATGGAGTGTTAGTACATTCGCCACATATATAGCAAAACGAATTATGTGATATGCAAAAACATAGTGTCGCCCACAACGAGAGACCCAAGAAACTACAGCTTCTTAAAAAAAATTTTACTTACAAAAACGCTATCAGGTAGCTGGCATGCTCTATTCCTAGGCCTGCCAATCCGTCAGTAAAAGTTTCGATGAGTTTCTTTATATGTACTTAACGAATTGCCAAATCTACCTAAAATCATGTGTATCTGGGACTTTTTATCTCCTTTTTACTGTTTCTCAGCCACTTTTTTTTGTTTTTTTTTAAGAGGAGTATGTTTTGCTTTAAGTAGATCATTTTTCGATGCATCGATGCATCGCTGCATCAGGTAGCTACCCGCCGCCCTCTATCTACCGAAATAGCGCAAAAATGCAAAATTTTCAAATCGCTATAACTTCTACAAACCGAAATATGTTTGATTCGTAATTGCATTTTTTTTTATAGAATTGACCATAGAATCCGAATATATAGGGCAAAATCCATGTACAAAAAAAAATTTTTTTTGTTGACCTGTGTAATCATCGTCCTTGGGTGTTTGGAGTTAAAATTGATGATGCGTCCTGATGATATTGGTTTCTTATACCACTTCAATTTAATTTGATTGCCTTCTCTTATTACAAGTGAGTCCAGGTAGGGTAATTTTCCATCTTCTTCGAGTTCCGTAGTAAATTTTATATGTCGATCAAAGGAGTTTAATACGTCAAGTGTGTTTTGTACTTCGATTTCTTTTACTATCGCAAAAATGTCATCAACATATTTTGCTACAGATATTGGCTTTTGTATTAGCTTTTCAATGCTATTTTTTAACAACTTTTCCATTAATATGTCTGCTATGATAGGTGAGGTCGGTGATCCCATTGGTAATCCTTGGAGTTGAGTATATATCGTGACATTAAATTTAAAATATCTATTTTCCTCAATGCAGAACTTTACTATTTCCATAAACATTTTTCTAGGTATTTTAGTGTACTCTTCTATTATTGTCCATTTTTCTCTTATTACGTCAAGTGCAAGTTGTGTGGGTATGCTAGGGAACAGTGATACAACATCGAAGGAAATAAGTTTTTCATCGTCACAAATAAATGTATTGTTTATCTTTTCTTTAAAATCAATGGTATTTTTTACGTTGTAGCTCGAATTTAATGTTAATTTCTTTAAAATGTTTGAAATATATGTACAAAGGCCGTAGGATGGTGATGTTATAGTTGAACATATGGGCCTGAGAGGTGTACCTTCTTTATAAATATTAGGTAGCCCGTAAATCCTCGGTGGTAATGCCGTTGTTGTAATCATCTTGTTCTTCTCAGGCTTTGAAATAAGTCCCATTTTAAACAATCCCTCGACTAAAAGATTATTTTTAGTTTGAATCGAGACGTAGGATTTTGCCTTTGTACTCTGTACATGGTCAAGTTATTAAGTATATAGTTCATTTTATTGTTGTAATCGTCAATTTCTATTGCTACTGTTTTATTGCCTTTGTCAGATGTTAGAATTGTAATGTTGTCATTTTGCTTAAGAAATTTACGTGTTCGTTCCACTGTGTCCACTATTGCACGATCTATTGCACTTGGTTTGCTTTTTGCTCTATATTCTTTTATTAATAGAGAAAACTAGATATCGAAGTTATAAAATCGAACCAAACCCTAACAACTAATTGGTATGCTAAAGCCGTATCATCATCTAGAATAATAAACTACCATTCAAATCACCCATGGATGCAAAAAAAGAACGCGGCCATAAGCTTTATAAAGAAAATCTACAATTTAAGTTAACAGGAGTTCATGACCACAAATTTTAAAAAAATTAAAAACATTTTATATAAAAATGGCTACCCTAATACATTAATAGACGCATGGATAACATCAACAATTAGTTAAACCAACTGCGCGCAAAGCATCACTGAACAAAAAAATGTAAAAGAAAAGCAAATATATGCAGGCGTCAATTACATACCAGGATTAACGGACAACAAAACATTGTATAGCATCACACGCAACAACAATATAAAATTTGCGCATAAAACTTTGAACACAATCTTTACACAAACAAAAGACAAAATCGACAAAGAACAACAACATAATGTGGTATATGAAATAAAATGTAATGCGAGCCCAAGAGAAATTTGCAATCAAATATACATTGGAACGACGAAGCGATCGCTAAGTGTACGAATAAACGAACATAGACTAGACGCCAAAAATAGAAAAACAACAACAGCACTATGCGAACATTTGACCAACAAAGGGCACACCGCGGACTTCGAAAACGCGAAAATATTAGACATTGAGGGGAAAGAACGAACACTAATGACGCTGGAAGCTCTACGAATACAACAAAAAATCAATACTGCAATGAATTTCAAAGAAGACGTCAACAATATAAACTGCGCTTATATGACGGGATTATCAGCCAATGGACGAAGCCGGAATCATGAATGGAGGCATTAAATTAAATGTAAAGTTTTGTTTATTTATGTGTTAGATGTTAAAGTTTCAATGTTATAATATGTTAACAACAGAAGGATGTGAATTGTGTAATTCTAACTAATGTGTTAATGTTTGTTTTGTTTTATGTCATATTTTATGATAAATATACAGTCTCCCTGATGAAGATGAAAAAATTTCATCGAAACGCGTAGGAAGAAAAGATAAACCTTGTGTTTTGTTTTTATTTTATCAGCCGAAAAGCTCCAAATAATTACAAGAGAAAACTTTGTGCGAGCTTCTTCTTGCTGCTCTTTGATTTTTTGTGTTTGTATCATAAAGAAGGTACACCTCTCAGTCCCATATGTTCAACTATAACATCACCATCCTACGGCCTTTGTACATATATTTCAAACATTTTAAAGAAATTAACATTAAATTCGAGCTACAACGTAAAAAATACCATTGATTTTAAAGAAAAGATAAACAATACATTTATTTGTGACGATGAAAAACTTATTTCCTTCGATGTTGTATCACTGTTCCCTAGCATACCCACACAACTTGCACCTGACGTAATAATAGAAAAATGGACAATAATAGAAGAGTACACTAAAATACCTAGAAAAATGTTTATATGGAAATAGTAAAGTTCTGCATTGAGGAAAATAGATATTTTAAATTTAATGTCACGATATATACTCAACTCCAAGGATTACCAATGGGATCACCGACCTCACCTATCAAAGCAGACATATTAATGAAAAAGTTATTGGAAAATAGCATTGAAAAGTTAATACAAAAGCCAAGATCTGTAGCAAAATATGTTGATGACATTTTTGCGATAGTAAAAGAAATCGAAGTACAAAACACACTTGACGTATTAAACTCCTTTGATCGACATATACAATTTACTACGGAACTCGAAGAAGATGGAAAATTACCCTACCTGGACTCACTTGTAATAAGAGAAGGCAATCAAATTAAATTGAAGTGGTATAAGAAACCAATATCATCAGGACGCATCATCAATTTTAACTCCAAACACCCAAGGACGATGATTATCAATACAGCAACGGCTGTATAAGACGAATGCTACAAATATCGGACGACACTAACCACAAAAAAATTATTGAAGAAATTAAATTACTATTAAGAGATAATGATTTTCCAGAGAATATTATAAAAAGTTTAATAAGAAGAACGCGATCAACAAACCGAGATCTTATACCAAAAAGCCCAAAAATGTTTAAATCTGTTATATACGTACCTGGTTTATCAGAGCGACTTGCCAAATCAGATTGCTATAATAGCGAAGAAACAAAAATTGCCCATAAACCAATTAATACTCTAAAACATATTTTCAATAAAACAAAATCAAAAATACCGAACACCGAAAGAAGCAATGTTGTATATGAAATTCCTTGCAAAGGTAATGATAAAGAATCGTGCAAAAAGGTTTATGTGGGCACAACCACAGCAAAATTAAAAACTCGACTGTCACAACACAAATATGATTATAAACAATGTAATTCTACTAACAACCATAAAACAGCTCTCATGGCCCACTGTGCCAGCAGTTATCACAGTCGGAACTTCGACGACGCTTCAGTTATTGAGAAAGAAGAGAAATGGAAGACGAGGTACACATTAGAAATGTTACATATCGTTAACACACCTTCAAACATACGAATTAACTACAAAACAGATATTGATAATACTGCACTTTCATACAGACACTTGTTGACAAAAAATAAAAAGTATAATACTCCACGTCAGACAGTGTAAAATTCAAAAAAAATAAATGTATGTAATTAGTTTTTTAAAGAAAAATTTTTGTTATTTGTGATATATTATTTCATTATAATTTTCATGTTGTTTTTTATTGTTAATAGTTGCCCTGAGGACAATAACCGAAGGTAATCGAAATATATCGGTTATACAAGAACTTCTTGTGTTTTATTACACCTGACCTCGAGCCAGCTTAACTCACAGATATATTATTGAAGGTCACTAAATTAACTTAATACAAAAATATTGTAGCACTGAGAAAAAATTTTAATTAAAGGAATCATCAAAATTCTTTAAACATTTAAAATAAATTTTTTATTTTCAATTTAAAAAAGTTTCAGCGTACATATAATTTTGTATTTGTATTGTGATTTGCACTTCAATATAAAAATTTGAACAGCCCTGATTATAAAATTCAATTAAAATAACGAGTTAAATTTTTATTATAAAATAACAACCGAGCACCATTATCAGGTGATAATAAATTTCGTTTTTCAGTCACAATGTCTCCAGCTGAAGAAACAAGCATTTCCTAGACTGTGATATACATATATCTTATAAATATAAACTTGTGCGATTCTAATGTTCAATGGCGTCGTGCTACTTTTTAATTTTTCCTACAACTCGGAGGATCTTATGTCGGCTTCAAAAGTCATCTGCAAGGCATATGAATTTTAGGTCTAAACCTCTTTATTTTGGTGTTGTGCTTTCCCAGACTTGAAACCCAGGATCTTCGATGTGGGCGAACACAACAACCCTACACGCGTCGACGCCAGTAGATTCCCAAATGTATGGTCTCAACGTTGAAATCAGTGACTCGTCGATCGTGCAATGGACCAAATGGGAGGACCAACTTGGAATTTGCAACCTAAATATACAACGGCCAAGTCTTAGAAGGTTAGCTTTTGCAACCACAATGTCGGAACCGAAAATTTACACAAGCTAATTTGTCCGACAATTTATACTGAGTCCTGTGATAGATACTGGACGATGCCAGAGGGGCGCAAATACAGCTATGCGCACATTTCCATCACGATCACAAATGTTAAGAATTGAAAGCTCAAAACCCCCTAATCCAAGGTTGTTGTTGTAGCTGTGCTTCGGCCCATGCAATAGGCGCGACCGATGATAAATTGTCATCAATAACCTCTGACGGTAGTCCAAGGAAACTTGCAGTTTCAACAGGGGTGAACTAGAGTGAGGCCTTATGATTTTTATACCTTTCATGAAAATCAAATGGTATATTAACTTCGTCACGAATCTCAAAATTGTAAGTCCTTAAAGGAAAATAGATAGACCCACCAATAAGTATACCGAAATGACCAAGATGAAGGGCTCAGTTGATTTAGCCATGTCCGTCTGTCTGTATGCAATCTAGTCCCCCAATATTTGAGATATCTTGATAAAATTTGGTGAGCGGGTATATTTAGGTGTCCGATTAGATATTTGTCGGAACCGGCCGGATCGGACCACTATATCATATATCCCCATACAACCGATTTTTCAGAAAAGCGATTTTTGTCATATCTTCCTCAATTTATCAGATTGAAGCTTCAAACTTCACCATATACTTTCGTATATTGCACATATTGTTGTATGATGGATGAGATCGGTCGTAAATATAGCACATATCCCCACAACCGATTGCTCAGATAAGCTTTTCGTAATTACTGCCTAATTTTAGCAGCTAGAGGCTTCAAATTTCACCGAATGCTTACGTACAGAGCATTCATTGTTGTCTGATAAAATTGTATACATCGGTGGTATATATAGTATATACTATCTCATACAACCGACTGTTCAGATAAGAAACTTATTGTAATTTCCGCCCCATTTTAACAGCTGTTGTTGCCTGAAAAAATCATAGAGATCGGTCGTTGTAACGAATTTAGGGAAATTCCGCTTATTTGAAACCTTCTGCTTACGTTCGAATCGCTAAACTGTTGAAAAAATCACTCCAATATTCAGTGTTGGAAATGGTCTTTATTTAGTTTACTTTGGGAGTAGTACTTCACAATTATACTTCACAACCAATAGCGTGTTTAAATTAAAACTGATTAGTTATTACTCAGCTTGCGCTGCTTTTATAATCTCTGTTGCCTCGTCCGCATATTTCTCCAAAGGTCTAGATGTTTCACCTTCTAGAACTCTTGTGTCTCCTGCTTGGTAATTTAGTTATATGCGCGTGTATGTGTCAGTAAGAACTTCGGCTGATGATTACATGTGTGTGTGTGAGATATCTCTTCACTTCGAGCTGCTGGTTATGTGTGTGCATGTACTTCTCGTCGCCTTCCATGTATGTGTGTAAATAATGATTGAAGTGTTCATGAACACAAGTGTAGCTTGCTTTAATGTTTTTGTTATTGTGCCTTTATTTACTAACGTCTTAGTGATGCTAAAATTCGCCACAGTATGTATCCCATACAACCGATTGTTCAGATAAGAAATTCTTCCTAATTTCTGCCCCATTTTAACAGCTAGAACCTTCAAATTTCACCATATGCCTTCGTATATAGCAGATATTGTTGTCTGAAAAATTCGAAGAGATCGGACGTATATATAGCATATGTCCCTACAACCAATTGTTCAGATAAGAAACTTTTGGCAATGATTCATTGTCAAGCTATTTCATGCAGACCACAAAAAAACGTGAAACTTTGCATCCTCCTACTAATTTTTATACCTTTCATGAAAATGAAATGGTATATTAATTTCGTCACGAAACCGAAAATTGTAAGTCCTTAAAGGAAAATAGATAGACCCACCATTAAGTATACCGAAATAATCAGGTTGAAGAGCTGAGTTGATTTAGCCACGTCCGTCTGTCCGTCTGTCTGTTTGTATGCAAACTAGTCCCTCAATTTTTGAGATATCCTGATAAAATTTGGTGAGCGGGTGTATTTGGGTGTCCGATTAGACATTTGTCGGAACCGACCGGATCGGACCACTATAGCATATATCCTCCATACAACCGGTTTTTCAGAAAAAGAGGATTTGTGTAATATCTTACCCAATTTAACAGATTGAAGCTTCAAACTTTACCATATACTTTCGTATATTGCACATATTGTTGCCTGAAAAAATTGATGAGATCGGTCGTATATATAGTATATATCCCCCACAACCGATTGTTCAGATAAGGAACTTTTCGTAATTACTGCCCCATTTTAAGAGCTAGAGGCTTCAAATTTCACGGAATGCTTAGGTATATAGCATATATTGTTGTCTGAAAAAATCATAAAGATCGGTGGTATATATAGTATATATATATAGTATATATATATATAATATATTTTCGCAAATTTTAGCCCCATTTTAACAGCTAGAAGCTTCAAATTTCACCGAATACTTACGTATATAGCATATATTGTTGTCTGAAAAAATCATAGAGATCGGTTGTATATATAGTATATATCTCATACAACCGATTGTTCAGATAAGAAACTTTTCGCAATTTCTACCCCATTTTAACAGCTATAAGCTTCAAATTTCACCGATTGCTTACGTATATAGCATATATTGTTGTCTGAAAAAATCATAGAGATCGGTTGTATATATAGTATATATCTCATACAACCGATTGTTCAGATAAGAAACTTTTCGCAATTTCTACCCCATTTTAACAGCTATAAGCTTCAAATTTCACCGATTGCTTACGTATATAGCATATATTGTTGTCTGAAAAAATCATAGAGATCGGTTGTATATATAGTATATATCTCATACAACCGATTGTTCAGATAAGAAACTTTTCGCAATTTCTACCCCATTTTAACAGCTAGAAGCTTCAAATTTCACCAAATGCTTAAGTATATAGCATATATTGTTGTCTGAAAAAATCATAGAGATCGGTTGTATATATAGTATATATCTCATACAACCGATTGTTCAGATAAGAAACTTTGCGCAATTTCTGCCCCGTTTTAACAGCTAGAAGCTTCAAATTTCACAAAATGCTTACGTATATAGCATATATTGTTGTCTGAAAAAATCATAGAGATCGGTGGTATATATATTATATACTTCATATAAACTCTCATTTTTGCCCCTTTTTTACGGCTAGAAGCTTCAAAATTCATCAAATTTCATCAAATAGTTACGTTTACGTCATATATTTTTGAAATACGTGATTCGTAGTCATAGTTTTTACATGCAGACCACAAAAAACGTGAAGCTTTGCATCCTCACACAGATTACCTACCTATTTTTTATTTTATATTTATCTTAAAAATCGTTTAGATATGTTCAAATTTCACTAAATGCTTACGTGTATAGCATATATTGTTGTCTGAGAAAATCATAGATACCGGTGGTATATATAGTATATATCCCATACAACCGATTGTTCAGATAAGAAACTTTGCGCAATTTCTTCCCCATTTTAACAGCTAGAAGCTTCAACTTTCACCAAATGCTTACGTGTATAGCATATATTGTTGTCTGAAAAAATCATTGAGATCGATGGTATATATAGTATATATCTCATACAACCGATTGTTCAGTTAAGAAACTTTGCGCAATTTCTGCCCCTTTTTAACAGCTAGACGCTTCAAATTTCACCATATGCTTACGTATATAGCATATATTGTTGTCTGAAAAAATCATAGAGATCGGTGGTATATATATTATATACCTCATATAAACTGTAATTTTTGCCCCCTTTTTACGGCTAGAAGCTTCAAAATTCATCAAATTTCATCAAATAGTTACGTTTACGTCATATATTGTTGAAATACGTGATTCGCAGTCATAGTTTTTACACGCAGACCACAAAAAACCAGAAACTTTGCATCCTCACACAAAGTACCTACCTGTTTTTTATTTTATATTTATCTTAAAAATCGTTAAGGTATGCAGATCTGTTCACTATATATTTCTTATCTTATACATCCGATTATTCGGAGATTACGAACGGGATAAGATTATTGTTCAGCCCCATTCATGAAAGGTATGAAGTCTTCGGCACAGCCGAAGACAGTCCCGTTCTTACTTGTTTATTTAATATTTATCTTAAAAATCGCTTTGGTATGTACATCTGTTCACTATATATTCCCACATACATCTTATACAGCGGATTATTTGGATATTACGAATGGGATAAGATTATTGTTCAACCCCATTCATGAAGGTATGAAGTCCTGTCCTTACTTGTTTTAACCTGTATTCCGTACACCTTTGCCATCCTGGATATATGGGAAACAGGGGAGGATGATGCCATCATTAAAGCAGAAGTACTTCATATTCGATATCTGTTGCTTCGCTTGAAGACAGCATAGCTTCCGCTAAATTTATATAATCATCTCCGCTCTAATTGAGTTAAACACGCAGATTAACTGCAGGCTACCCAACTTAAGCTCCACCGCGGGACGGTACTTAACACACGCCTGTCGAAACCTTTGACATAGAAGCAACTCATTAAATAGATATATTGCACTCCATAGCCAGAAAGCAGTAAAGTATTCATATCACTAAGTGATACTAGCATCCCTAATCCGATACTAAGCAGCCACTTGTATGTACGTAAACAATCAGTCATCATTTACACATGTACATACAAGGCAGCAGAGAGATACTCACCATCAGCCGAAGTAGTACTCACATATACACACGCATATGGCTATGCGAGACTATAAACTACAAATATACATGTACATATATGGCTGGTAACCAAGCATGAAGTTTGCAAAGTTACTAGACCTGGGTGGACGAGGCAATAGAGAGTATAAAAGCAGCGAAAGCTGAGTAGTCAGTAAGCAGTTTGATTTAAACACGCAATTAGTTGTGAAGTAGGAGTTATTGTGAAGTACCTCAAAGTAGTCTAATAAAGACCATTTGGCATTATTGAATATTGGAGTTATTTATTCAACAGAATAGCGATTCGAACGTTAGCTGAAGGTGTAAAATAAGCGGAGTTTCCCTAAATTCGTTACAGTATCAAAAGTTCAATCACAAGCCGTAAGTGAACTTTACTGCCTTTTTGCTATGGACGGCAGTATAGAAAACGTACATTGCCTTGATTCCAATGAGGT
Source organism: Eurosta solidaginis (assembly GCA_029619165.1). Taxonomy (NCBI): domain Eukaryota; kingdom Metazoa; phylum Arthropoda; class Insecta; order Diptera; family Tephritidae; genus Eurosta; species Eurosta solidaginis. Next base: position 39,864 of record JARSSU010032649.1, read on the forward strand.
ACACAGGGGTCTATAAAATACAGAAGCGAAATTTCGTAATCAAGAGGGATTGACAACGGGTGCCGCAGAATAGTGTGTTGTCCCTATTATCTCAATAAACAACAAAATGCAAATTCTCAAATGTTAGGGAAGCGTTAATTATCATTTAGACTAAACATTTTCTATAACTCTCTGTTTGGTATGATTTGGTTTACAATTCTTGTTCTAATTATTGTTCTTATTTTCTTTCAGAATCTCGTCGTATTGGCAAAACTATTATGTTTATCAAAGCGGCTGGACCAATAGTATTTTCCGAAACATCAGATGAAGAAGAAAATTTAGAAGATACAAATAACAGAAGTGATGCTAAAGCAGAGTGTGACAGTTCCTTGAGTGACGAATCGGCAGAACAACCTAGAAAAAAAAAGTTAAAAGTGGTATAGAATTCGTATTTGAGTGTGTTTAATTTTATAAAAAATAGTTCGAGTTGAGATAATGTAGAGTAAGTAATTGCTTTTGTTTTAACAAGATGTCGCACTGTTGGAGCTTTGGTGAAGAGTGTAGTAGCGTGCAGCTGCTTGACAAATTACACGCTTCTCACGGCAGCCGGTTCCATATAACGGAGCGACTGGGGATTATTTCGATAAAGGGCTGCCATTTCGGTGTAACTCCATTTAATTTGTTGCGTCCCTCCCACAAATTGCCATCATCCAAGGCTCTGCCTTGCAGCGGGACTGCTCCATATTTTCTTGCTCTGGGAAGGTGTTGAACCCGATATAGAGAAATGGTTTTGCTGCATGTGCCGGAAACGAACCTTTTTAGGACGGTCTCACGGTTGGTTGCGTCGAACGGGGTGTTCTGGGCTAGATCCCATCATTCGTCGACCCCTAAATTTCTTCAAAACTTTTGTGGCTCCTTGCTGTTCATGCCACGGGTCGTCTCGTAGTCTGCACCTTTACCCTCCCACTACTCAGCATATCCGCAGCCCCACGGTGCCACCATCTCACACGGTCGCTACAACCCATCACTACAATCGCCGTATCGTGGACGGTAGCAATGCCGAGCAACAGCCCCTGTAAATCCCAGCGGATTAGAGAGTTTAGAATATACGCACGGCAGGTATGTCTATCGTGAGAGGCGACTCAAATATCAAATTTATTCAAGGGGTTGTGTAGCGCAACCCTTTTAAGGGGTTGCCAGCGCAATTTTTAGCTTCTTCAACCCAATTTTCAAAGTTACCAATGACGAAACCCAGCAGGCAAGCTGTGGCAACCCCTAGTTTCTCACGGAACTAGGGAACGGGACGGGATACCCAATGGGGTCATATTAAATCGTCCCTGAGATGGTCGGGCTTTTGCCTTAATGGTTCTTGTTTCCGCAACTTACTGGGTCTATATTCGAAACCTTCGGGTAGTGTATTTATCGCAACAACAACAACAACCAGCCCCTGCTCCCGTCTTCTTCCAATCATTCCGACACCAGCACACGAGTAGGCCAGGGAAACATATTTCGTCCCTTTTACCCTGAGCACCGTTTGCCAGTAGAGAATATATACGTTGACGACATCCGCCCAATACAGTTCCTGGCTTGGACGATGCTGCTCTCCTATATGTTCTGGGCTCAGCGACGGAAATCCCTCGACGGGTTGTTTTGTCACATCGGCTACTCAAGTGCCTGAACGGCACGCGACCCAGCCTTATATAACCCAGGGGCAATCGCCTTTTTTTACTCTTACGGTAACGACGTCTCCCCCATTGCACTTCACAATGCTGCAGTTAAACTTTAAGGGGTTAACTGGAAAGATCACGGAGATAGTCGATTTCACGAAGCGACACAGCATCCACATAGCTGCGATCCAAGAGATTAAGCCCACCGCAAAATATGCTATGCAGATCTGCTCTGGCTGTGTCCACAGAAAAGAGGTAATAGAGGCGGACTCACTTTTATCACAAACCACCCTGTGCATTACAATCTATTTGATCCTGACATCAGCCGCAGAGACAGTGTCTTGGAACGTCAAGGTATATATGTACGAACAGGCGATACGAATTTAGAAATTATCAACATTACATGCTGTAAGGGTAAAATTCCCCAAGTCATCTTCCGATAGACACATCTGGCAACATCGTTGCTCACAATGTTAATATGTCATAGTGAGTAGTATAAGACATATTATATATAGACATATTTTCAGCTACTGTAAAGCTGTTAGTAAGAAAGAATAAGATACATATGTGGGGTGAATTATGAAAATGTCGATTGGCAATAGTGTCCTCGCCATTTTCATATTTCATCGCGACCATTATAATTTTCGACTCATTCAACCGCGGACGTGTTTATTCAAAGTTATTTTAAATAAAGTATTATATTTAAATATACAAAATCGCAGTACACCTTTATTCATTTTAATGGACTTTAAAGTGTGGCGACGTCGTCCACCGCGATTATAACCAACTTAGTGAAAGGAGTTAACATGGCAAGTATCTGGAGGCGGCGCCCTCCAAGAACAGCATAAACGGCAGGTGATTTATAGCGACCAGTGTCGCTATGCAGCCACCTGCTGCTCCAGTATATATTGCCCTGCTATCAGTGGCCTTCTCGCAGGTGAAAATCGCATTCTTGGAGATTGTAATACCCACCATGATCTGTGGCATTCACCCTGACAGTAGAGGTGAGATGTTCAAATTGAGGACATGGCGTTCTGCACAATCAACGAATCCTGGTCCACACACGATTGGTTGGAAATTGTCATAGCTCGCCAGCCATTTCCATTGTAAGGACAATACTTGTAAACTGCGTCAGCTCGCAGCCGATGGTAACATTGGCATAACATCTGAAAAACGCACTTTCATCAACTTTAAAAAAGGGAAGTGAAAAAATATAAAGAATGTACAGATAATCTTTTCGCATTCCCGATTGATGTCAGTAAAGGGACAAGTGCTTTCCGCAAGATCGTTAAGTCTGCGTCGGCTCATTTCCGCTGGAAGACGGTGGCCGCAGATTTAGGGAGAGAATGTGACCTTGTGAGACAGCAAGGCCTTGGGGACCCTCAAATTAGGGACATATAACTGCGCATCAGACAGCTTGTAGACAAACACAGGAGGGAGAAATGGAAGGAATACCTAATATCTGACATTGACACCGATAAAAATCAAAGCAAATTTCGACCATGTTGGACATCTACGTCGATGGCACTGCACTACCGACTGTCTAACATGAACCAATATTGTCTCTGGCGCACTTGGATCATAGATAAAGAAACACTCAAAATCATATATTAAGCAATTAGCTGGGTGTATGCTAAACGTCCCCAATATGGTCACCGAGCTTAAAAGAAACACACTGGGGGAAACTGCAGGCCTGTCAAAACACCGCACTCAGAACTACCACGGAATGTCTTCTTATGTCCCCAGAGCATCACCTACACGGTGAGACGAGAATACTCTCCATAAGGGAGAGAAATGAAATGCTGAACAAAAAGTTTCTGGTGAATACCCCGAAACCTGGGCATCCCAACAGACATCTGATTGGAGAGGCCAGCGGCGACGCCAGCGTGGCGGCGTACTTGCTTTAAAAGATTTATTTCTCCGTTTAAAAGAATTATATTTGTGAAAAGTTTTGTTTATACGAGTATGTATTTAAGGAAATCGACGTTTATGCCATTTCGGAAAGATCTGGATTTTTTACTTCAAAACTCGATAGTCGCAAAATTTCAGGAGTAGCTCCTTGCGGAGGGACTGTCCTTCACGCACTTATTCCAATGAGGCTTCGAACCTATCCCTGGTCTTAGGGACTGGTACTGCTGCGTCTGCCTCTCACAGCATATGTCAGCACAGAAGCTATAGGACTGCGACTTCGAACTCATACCTTCGTTGACGTCACTTTCCTAGAAGCTCTAGGAGTAGCTCCGACGACTTGATGTTTTTGTCGCGCTTTGCTCCCGAGCAACACCAGAGAAACCCCTTGAAACATTAGAGAGTAACTATTCGGCCAAGGATGTCGCCCTCGAAATCATAAGCTGTTAAGTGGATATCATTGCGTAACTCATGGGCGAAAATAGTATAATTAACGGCGCATCTACATAATTAAAATTTTACAAGACCCTGGATAAAATTTTCAAAATGTGGGCCAAAATTTGCACACGTTTGTGCTCGAAACATTGATTTCAATAGTCTTCGCTACACCAAAACGATATTTTAGAATGAAAATCGACGGATTCTAATATGAAAGAAGTTCAAGGTTATATGCTCAGTCCAAAATGTTTTCCCAGCCTAATGATATAAGAGTTTACTATGGATTGCCGTGTACTTCAGTTTTCCGACTAGTTCGAATATTCACTACGTTAGGATAGCAGCACAACCGGTTGTTGTTGTTGAATTAACAGTGCTTCGCCCCATTCAATGGGCACGACCACTCAAAATTGTCATCAAAGTCCTCTAACGGGAGTCCAAGGAAACTGGCTGTTTCAACAGGGGCGGACCATAGGGAGATAGGTGTTAGAGGCGTAGGTTCCACATTACAATTGAAAAGATGGTCCGTGTCATGTGGACACATTGCCAGCAGGGCATACATTTTGTATGTCGGGGTTGATCCTGGTAAGGGTTTAACCAGTTACAGTATCCACAACGAAGTTGGGCCAGGGTGACTCGTGTGTCCCTTGGTAGTGTGCTTCCTTCTTCTGCAAAGGTGGGCTACGGGGTGCATATTAATAACGGGGTTCACCGGGCGCGTCCTGACAAAGGCGTTTACCGATTCTGTGTGGATTTGGCTAAGAGCTTGCTTATGCTTGCCTGGATCAAACGGCTGTGTTGGCAGGGTGCCGGATCGCGTCATAGTGCTTTAGGAGATGTTCTCTTAATTCCCGTGGAGGCGGTACTTAATCAAGAAGTTGTTTGCTAGGATGTCATTGCTTGTGACAATTAAGCAAGAACTGCTTGTTCAGCATTTCGTTGTGCTCTTTAATATTGAGCTCTTTGGCCTCACTATGTAGATGGTGTTCGGGGGCATAAGGAGACATCCGTTGGCAGTTCTGATTACAGTATTTCGACAGGTATGTAGCCTTTTCCAGTGTGTATTTTTAAGACCAGGCGACCAGACTGGTGAAGCGTAGCTCATGAGCGACCGGTCAATTGCTTTGTAAGTGATTAGCAACGTTTCTTTATCTTTTCCCCATGTGCGGCCGGCAAGTGACTTGAGGATTTTGTTGCGACTTTGTACTTTAGAAACAATCTCGGTGGCATGAGCCTTGAAGGTTAGAGTATCATCGAACGTTACCCCTAAGATCTCTGTGTGACTGACAGTCGGTAGTGTGACACCATCGACGCGTACTCCATCTGTTCCTTCCACGTCGTAAACGGGGTGGCCGCAGATTTTCTCAGCACCACTGATCATTTGTTCGACTGTCTTGGAAAAGCTTTTGCTTTGCCACATTGAGTGTTCTTTTGAAGGACAAAGCCTCACATGGTAAATATATGTGCCTACGTATTCACATTTGTAACAGGAGCCGTAACGTGTAGGTGATATTTAAACTTGGTTGATAGGCTATAATCAATGTGAATCACTCCAAGGGTCTACGGGCTGCCAACCTTAGGAAATGTCAAACCGGGAGACTTGGGTGTTGAAGATGAATTGTGAAAATCAAAATTAACATTTCAAGCGCTATTTTATTGTTTCGCAAATAAACAACAGACGTACATATATATATCTTCAACTTAAGTATGAGGTGAAAATCATTTCAAAGGAATGTTTAAACCTTTTAGCTAATAGGGATAAAGAATTTTAGAAAAAATCTGCACTATTAAAATTGCAATTATTTCTCGGACAGGTAGACAGATGTTTCCTGATAGATATAGATTGGAATAAAACACGTTCTTATGACTGATGATCCAAACGGAAGTCTTTTTTTTTAGCTTACAGAAGTTGGCTGTGGTTCTTCGTAACTATTATCTTTCGATATACGTTATACAATATTCAGCTGTTGGTATATTTAGCAGGATTGCATTTGCTGCTTTACAACTCGGTCAACCTGACAGGATCGATCACGATCCTAGATCAGGACTCATTCAGTCCCAAGTCGCGCTCTGGTTCATCAGCACACTCTGCCGCCATTTCCTGATTCGGTGGACCTCAACAAACCCATCAGCAGTTCTTTATATCTCTAACTACATATATATCATTTCCCAATAGTTTGTGAATCACATAGGGACATTTGTAATGCGCTATCAATTTTTTGTTAACTCCGACAGTTGTATCGACATTTCTCACTACGACGCACAGTGTAACTTTTTTCACTTTTAGGATGCCAAAAGTCCAAAAAACAATGTTCAAACAAATGTTTTGACATGCAGCAGATTAATAATCAATTGTAACATCGTCGCGCCAAGTTCGTTTTCCCCACAACTCAACCGTGTGCTATAAAAGGACGCTATTCATGCGGTAGAGAACAAAATGGCAGATAGTGCGGGATTCGAAATGACAAAAAATTTTATTTAAATTATTTAAAAAACTAAAAAAATATCTTAATTGGAATAAACCATGAAATCAGAATATATCTAAATATATATAATAACCTGAATTACGCAGAAACCTACGCACATGGTTCTGGCCTTAGTGCATTATCTGTGTGTTGGTGGAGTAATTTGGAAAAAGATGGCGGCAAGCCATAGATTGAAATAATATACATACGATTTAATGAACACTTTTGGAATATAACCTGGTATATGTGGATCCCTACCATTGAAATCAAATTTCAAAAAAAAACTGTTAAGAAAATGTATACACAGCAAAGTAAAAAACCCACGATCACTATGATAAGCATTATGAAACTTGGATAATTGAAACAAGTGTAAAAATCATTTCACAGTCCAAAATTTTTGAGCAACTTTGTGGCCACGTGGTGGATTTTTCGATAACTGTTTTGACTTAAAGCTATTTTATTTAACATACTTGAGTAGTTTATAACAGCATTGGTAAATTTCAGCCGCGTAGGCATTTTTTTTATTTTTTTTTGTTCTAGACAGCCACTAAAAATTTGGTAAGCTTAGAAAATTTTTCGTTTTCAATAGAATACAACTTGCCTGATTTCGCCCAATTCCATTGAACGAATACATATACATTAAAGGGAATTTCATATAGTTTCAGATAAAAAATCAAACCATTGCGAAATTTTGCGTTTTTCTTTGTAATCGCCACGTAAGAAAAGCAGTGACCTAACAATGGAATGTCCTCAATTCAAGTCTACAATACTAGATCTCAAAAAAGACAGTTATACCTGAAATGGTGAAAACCCAGGAAAAGGAAACTTGTGCACTGAATAGCCTTCATTGTTTGTCATATGAGTTTTCCCATAATTAACGAGTTGTGCACTTATCCCATCAACTTATGTATGCACGCCTACCTGAGGGTCGTCTATTATGGGTGATACTTCTAAGCATTGAGTGCTTCGGGAATATACATATTGTAACGAATATTAGCAGCACTAAGGGATACTATCATCTCCAAGCCGATGCTAAGCCGTTACTTGCATGCACATCAATAATTCAATCATTATGTCTACACATATGTACTTACACGCAGCGGAGAAGCAACGCACAACCACATGCATAAATCTGAGATACTCCCGAAAGTATGCAATGGTTGTGCAAGTATCGCTCACACATGCAGATATCTTATCTGAGATGCTCCAAAAAGTATGCAATTATACATTCTTGGATACGATGCATGGAATGTAGGCTACACATCGCTTATCGAATGGAAATGAAGACCTGGTATGTGCGGGGCGAAGAAAATAAGGAAAAGATGAAAAAGAAGAAAGAACATATCCAAAATAGATTCAGGAAAGAAGTTGGTCTTTTGACTGATATGCCAAAGCAAAAAACCGGCAACACAAATCATGACAACACTGCGAGAAGATTCTTTGGAGATCCTGAAATAACATCAGACATAACCAGCATAAACATCAATCTTTTGAAAAGGTTTCATACAATACTTTCATGCATAGGATGTGGGTTTCAAATAAGTTCTGAAGCTTTTGACCACTATGTGACAGAGACAAAGGTACTATATTTATCGGAATATGCTTGGTACAATATGCCAGTGAGCGTACATAAAATTCTGTTTCATGGAAAGAGTATAATCGTGTCTGCTATTCTTCCTATTGGTCAACTTTCGGAAAAAGCTCAAGAGTCCAGAAACAAAGATGCACGAAAACTATCGTGAACTTTTCTCCACAAAAAGTCCAGAATTTGTAGTAACTTGGATTTGCTGCACAGATTGCTGATATCGTCAGACCCGTTCATAAACAGTTTGCGGGAAACCCCTAGGTCAAAGCGGCGAGCATTAACGAGTGAAGTTATTGGCTTATTATCTGAATCAGAGCATGTCGACGATATTGACTCCGACTAACTTTATACCAGTTAAAATATCACTTTATTTATAAGTATGTATTTCGATTCAGTTTTTACAAATATATGTACCTGTTGTGTTTGACTTTCAAAATAAAATTTTTTAAATATTAATCAAAAGCCTCTAAGCTAAAGTAAATAATATTTATTTATATTGGCACTGGAAAATGCTTTTAAAGTAGAAAATATGATTATGTGAAATTTCACCTTATATGAGGGCAAGGAGAAAAAGTGGGCGTCACGGCAAGTGCTATGCTTGGAGTTGTTAAGGGCGTATTCTACCTCAAGTAGCCTCTTAACCCAGTCATCTTGATTTACTTTGTTGGTCAATTTCTTATGGTTTTTAGCACTCTATTAACTCTTTCCTCTGCGGGGATGCCACAGCAATCTTTGTATGGCATATGTTAATTTTAGCGAGAAATTAACCAAACTGCAAAGAGGTAAAACAAGTTTCCCTATTGCTTATGATACGTCGAATATAGTAGTTGAAATATTTTTCCAGAGCGGCTATGACCTCTCGGGTGCTTGTAGAGTTTGTCGGGTAAAGGTTGACATATTTCGTAAAGGCGTCGACTACTACAAGAACGTGTTAGCGTTTCAACTTTATAGATGGAAATGACCCGAAATGGTCAATAAGAATGGTGTAGAATGTTAGCGGTGTTTTAAGGATCGGGAATAAAGTCCTTTCCCTGCCGTGCGGCGGAGTTGAGTACACTTCAACTAGTTTTCTCCACTTTTTCCCTCTTATTTGGGAACCAGTAATACAGTCCACAGTTTATTCAATGTTTTATCCACTGACAAATGGCCTAGCTTCTCGTCATTTAGCTGTATTACGTTGTGTTTCATTTCTTTGGCAACGTAAAGGACTCTCTTGCCGTTTGGTTTCGTCTTGCATACAACTCTGTCTACAGTTTCATATTCAAATAAGTCTTCATTTTCCAACCGGCTTCATATTAGCTCGAAATGTTTATCCCGCTCCTGACATGCAGTTGAAAATCTACGTCGCCCGTATTTATATCGCTCAAGGGTCATTGTTAAAGAATTACAGTCTATTATTATGGTGAACGGTATACCCTCCAATGAATCTCCACAGAGCGTATACTATCGAGCGGGTATCAAGTTCAAAGCTGTGGTACTTTGATTCGGCATTCGACGCGGTTTTTGAAAAATATGATATCGGTTGGAATTTCTTGTATTCTTGTCGTTGCATGTGTGAAAACAGACCAAGGCAAGATTGCAGTTTTTTTGGGTTAGTTGGTATCGGAAAGTTTTGTATACTTCGTATATGGGAGTTATTTGAAGAAATTCCTGAACGAGTCACAGTATATCCGAAATAGTCGATTTCGTCGTATCCGAACTTACATTTCTCTAAGTTGAGTTTCAGGCTTCGTAAAGAAAAACGTTCTAATACCAATTTCAAAAATTCTTGTGCTGTTCGGAATCCTCAGTGGCAACAAGAATATCGTCCATTTAGATGATAATCTTCCTATCATCAATCATGTCCCTGAAAATATTATTAATGAAACGCTGGAATACTGCACTTGGTGGAATCCACTCTTTAAATCGAGTACCGAGAAAAACTTATTTTCTAAGTAGTCGATGCAGTCTTCAATCGAGTGTTTGTTGTTTTTTTGTTTAATGCGATAACTGTACAGATTGGTATTTGACCACTCCTCTTCCTTACTAATACAATGGCAGAGGCGTATGGAGAGCCACTGAGCTCAGCATACGAAAGTCTGCGAGGGGCACAATGGAAAGGGACGCCACTGGTTAAATATATCTTCATTTCATACTAATATAGTTCAGGTTCTACGTGATGGTTAAGATAGGCACTATCAATGGGGCGGTCTAGGTCGTCGCATTGGCTTCTAGTTAGTCTCGGATTTACATATATCGACTGTCCTTTGCATCATGAGAAATGTTGATACCAAATACGTCGGGTACGTCAACGGCAGCGGAATTCTCGAACTATGAAATTCTTTAGCATTGGTTTTATCACTATAATATTTTGAATCCGGTTGTGGTGGCTTTACGGTGGCAATGTGTGCATCGGAATCAGTTACAAGTAGCGTTATCATAGGTGTTGTAGCCCTAGTGTTGTTTCCTAACTCTAGTAACATCCCCATAGAATATCTTCTTACAATAAATTTCAAGTGAATTTTAAATATCCGAAGGGGGTCACAACCCAAAATAAGAGCTATAGACGTGCTTTTCATGCCTATTATGGTATCCGACGAATGCCATTCAATTCGCACTCCCCTCACTTGTTGAAATTTATGCCATTCTCATAAACGTGGGATTGCTGCTTTACCCACTCACCTAGCGGATTGTGTCAAAAGCTGTTTGACATTTCTTTAAATAAATCAAAATTGTTAAAAATTGCGATTATATTGTGCGTGAAAAATATAAAATAGAAATATAACATAAAAAAGTATGGATTCAATTGCTTTTTATTTTGACACAAATGAAGCAGAAAACAACACCGCATGCGTTAGAAGATCTGTGAGGGATAGGGCACCGGACATTTTCGAGCTGGCATACATAGAGTAAGTAGGTAAATTAAGAAAATTTTAATACACATGCAAGTGTACATTTTTTATTTAAAGGTTCGTTAGAAACGCTTATAGACATCTTTTAAGCATAATTTGCAGTAATATTCCTCCCTGATTAAATCCACAGCAATAAGTCGCGAACAAAAGCTTTCCTTATGTCTACGAATATTAGCCGAAGGAAGCTATCAGAATGCAGTTGGTAAAGACTACATGCTAGGCATTGTAAATTTTACCAAGTAGCGCAACTAACAGCTGATCGGTGAAAATTCGCACATTCACACGCACAGTTCTCGACTCAGTTTCAAAAAAACCTTTAGATGATTTAATTAAAATTTTAAAGTGAGATAATCCTTGCCAATTAATGTATACAGAATATATATGGCGTTTTTGTTGTTATTAAAACAATAGTTTTATTTATATTAAAGCTTTTATCCTTTTTTTTTAACCAACAGTGTCGAGGGTGTTTTCAGAAGTTCTTGAAATTATGGAAAGGGAATTGTGCGAAAAGTGGACTAATTTGAAAATGAATGACGCGGAGCAAATGGAATCTCGAAGTTACTTCTTCAACAAATCCATAATTCTTGGTATTGTTATGTGCATTTATGGTACACACGTAAGGATAGCAAAACCTTAAGGAGCGAACTCCCATTTATTTTATAACCGAAAAGGTTTTTATAGTCTTAACGTACTGATTGTAAGGCTAAATATTTATTGTATTATTTTTAATCAATGTGTTAAATTTTTGAGATATGTGATAATAACCAGCGTATACGGTACATTAACGCGAAATACCCTGGGTCAACGCACGACTCATTCGTTTGGTTTAACAGTGACGTATCACAATTCTTCCAAGCTCAATACGAAAGCGGAAATAGAAGTCTACTTCTATTATGTATAAGAAATCTTTATAATAATTTACTGTTCAACGATAACTTTATATCAAATTTATAGGTGACGCAGGATACGGTCTTGCACACTGGCTTATAATTCCTTTTCGCAACCTTGCACCTAATACTCCTCAAAGCCGCTTCAACAAATGGCATAGTTCTGGGCGAAACATTATAGGGAGAACTATTGGTGTTTGGAAGAACTGGTGTAGATGTCTTCTGTCTGCACGATAACTTCACTACTCTCCTGAGAAGGCTGTGCTAATAATCAATATAGCTGCAGCACTTCACAATTTACGCATTCACTACAATATCCACGATGAGTATCTCGATAACGTAAATAATGAGGAGGACGGAGAAACACATTTTCAAGAAATTGAGCAACCGGAAAGGTATTATAGTAAATCAGTTGAATTACGAAATCAAATGCTTCAAAGTTGTTTGTAAACAATTTTATTTTATTATAAATAAAAATACTGTCTTCATAGCCATGTAAAATATTTACTATACTTAAACTATAGTACATTGCAACTTTTATAAATTCTTGTTTATTTTCAATAATTAAAAAAAATTCATTTCATTATAAATAAAAATACTGTCTTCATGGCCACGCCAAATATTTTATACTATATACATACTTTTTTTTTAATACTAATTTTTTTTTATTTTATTGTACTTAATATTTAAATCATTTCATTGTCTTTATTACATAATTTTTTTATTATACCTTTCATGAAAATGAAATGGTATATTAATTTCGTCACGAATCCCAAAATTGTAAGTCCTTAAAGGAAAATAGATAGACCCACCATTAAGTATACCGAAATAATCAGGATGAAGAGCTGAGTTGATTTATCCATGTCCGTCTGTCTGTTTGTATGCACACTAGTTCCTCAATTTTCGAGATATCTTGATAAAATTTAGTGAGCGGATGTATTTGAGTGTCCGATTAGACATTTGTCGGAACCGGCCGGATCGGACCACTATAGCATATATCCGCCATACAACCGACTTTTCAGAAAAAGAGGATTTTTGTCATATCTTCCTCAATTTATCAGATTGAAGCTTCAAACTTCACCATATACTTTCGCCTATTGTACATATTGTTGTCTGAAAAAATTGATGAGTTCGGTCGTATATATAGTATATATCCCCACAACCGATAGTTCAGATAAGAAACTTTTCGTAATTACTGCCCTATTTTAAGAGCTAGAGCCTTCAAAAATCAACAAATGCTTACGTATATACATATATTGTTGTTTGAAAAAATCATAAAGATCGGTGGTATATATAGTATATATATGGTGGTATATATGGTATATATATATATCTTTTCGCAATTTCACCCCCATTTTAACAGCTAGAAGCTTCAAATTTCACCAAATGCTTACGTAGATAGCATATATTGTTGTCTGAAAAAATCATAGAGAGCGATGGTATATATAATATATATATATCTCATACAACCGATTGTTCAGATAAGAAACTTTTCGCAATTTCTACCCCATTTTAACAGCTATAAGCTTGAAATTTCAACGATTGCTTACGCATATAGTATATATTGTTGTGTAAAAAAATCATAGAGATCGGTGATATATATAATATATATATGATGGTATATATAGTATATATATAGTATTATATATATTTTTTTTTGCAATTTCAGCCCCATTTTAACAGCGAGAAGCTTAAAATTTCATCAAATGCTTACGTGTACAGCATATATTGTTGTCTGAAAAAATCATAGAGATCGGTGATATATAGTATATATCTCATACAACCGATTGTTCAGATAAGAAACTTTGCGCAATTTCTGTCCCATTTTAACAGCTAGAAGCTTAAAATTTCACCAATTGCTTCCGTATATATCGTATATCGTTGTCTGAAAAAATCATATAGATCGGTGGTATATATATTATGGGGTATATATAAGCTGTAATTTTTGCCCCTTTTTTACGGCTAGAAGCTTCAAATTTCAACAAATTTCATCAAATAGTTACGTTTACGTCATATATTGTTGAAATACGTGATTCGTAGTTGTTATATGCAGACCACAAAAAACCTGAAACTTTGCATCCTCACACAAAGTACCTACCTATTTTTATACTTAGTTGAGCAGAGTTCACAGAGTATATTAAGTTTGATTGGATAACGGTTGGTTGTACAGGTATAAAGGAGTCGAGATAGATATAGACTTCCACATATCAAAATCATCAGGATCGAAAAAAAATTTGATTGAGCCATGTCCGTCCGTCCGTTAACACGATAACTTGAGTAAATTTTGAGGTATCTTGATGAAATTTGGTATGTAGGTTCCTGAGTACTCATCTCAGATTGCTATTTCAAATGAACGATATCGGACTATAACCACGCCCACTTTTTCGATATCGAAAATTTCGAAAACCCGAAAAAGTGCGATAATTCATTACCAAAGACAGATAAAGCGATGAAACTTGGTAGGTGTGTTGAACTTATGACGCAGAATAGAAAATTAGTAAAATTTTGGACAATGGGCGTGGCACCGCCCACTTTTAAAAGAAGGTAATTTAAAACTTTTGCAAGCTGTAATTTGGCAGTCGTTGAAGATATCATGATGAAATTTGGCAGGAACGTTACCCCTATTACTATATGTACGCTTAATAAAAATTAGCAAAATCGGAGAAGGACCACGTCCACTTTTAAAAAAAATTGTTTTTTTAAGTAAAATTTTAACAAAAAATTTAATATCTTTACAGTATATTAGTAAATTATGTCACCATTCAACTCCAGTAATGATATGGTGCAACAAAATGCAAAAATAAAAGAAAATTTCAAAATGGGCGTGGCTCCGCCCTTTTTCATTTAATTTTTCTAGGATACTTTTAATGCCATAAGTCGAACAAAAATTTACCAATCCTTTTGAAATTTGGTAGGGGCATAGATTTGATGACGTTAACTGTTTTGTGTGAAAATGGGCGAAATCGGCTGAAGCCACGCACAGTTTTTATACACAGTCTTCCGT
>JARSSU010032650.1:0-19657 GCA_029619165.1 Eurosta solidaginis
ATCAAACGATTTCCTTTTTATGGCAAATTCTACAACATTAAATTTTTTAGGAATAATGTGCTTAATTTTAGATCACATTATGTAAAGTGTAAGGGAAAGAGAAATCTTTCACTTCAATTCCTGTTTTTTGATTAGTATTCGCGGTTACTAAAATAATGACGTTAACAAAATCCTTGACATTACTGAATAGGGTAACAAATCCAAAAAAGGTGTACAAACAATGACAACTATGACGGGAAGTGGAAGACAAGGATGTTGGAGATATGTTGATGACAGCATGATTTTAACCTGCTGCGTTAAATTAACGTGTTAATTTTTAATTCAATAAAAACAACTAAATTGGTTTTAAAATAAATTTTGAAAGTTAAAAGTATATGTAAAATTTCATGAAAGCTTGTTTTAAGTCAATGATAAACTAAGTTAAATGAACTATATATTTTCCCTAAAAAAAAAATATTATTTTAATAATTATCTTATATTGGGCCTAGCAACATTTAATAATACTTTTAATGGCCGTGGGGGTTTTTGTGTTTTTTTTTTTTCCTTCTTAATAAATATATTAAATAAACTTTGTTTATAAGAAGGAACAAAACCGACAAAAAAGCTTACAATAAATCTATATTTATTTTAATTTTTGAATCAAAAGCAAAACGTAACACTAAATAAAAAGAAAATAAAAATGATATACATTAACTATAAAATGTATTTGTAATATAATGAAGGAAAGAAAAGGATAAATTTCTGTTTAATAGTTTTCTTTGTAAATACCTTAAAAAAAATAATATATATTAAATTTAACATTATTTTACTTAAAATTAATTTGTATATTTTAAATTCAAAAACCAAAATGGTTATTTTGTGGGGTTTGCACTTTTTGTAGGTATTTCAATACTACTATAGGATTAATTGATCATTGGGGTAGCAACCTCTGGATTGCCCTAAAAGCATGCAGTCTTTTTAAAATGACATTTTTAAAGCAGTACACCTATTCTTTGCGAATGGGCAGTTCTGCATGAGTGAGACAGGGACGGAAAAGATCACACGGACACGAAATATCGCATTTCACCGTGGATAGTATCGGCGCCTCGGCGAGTAAATTATCCACTTAATTATCCTATTTTATACATGACTAGCAGACCCGCCATGGCGTGTTTCTGCCCTAAATGTGATCTATCTGCATACATTTCGATAAGCTTGTTCCGTCTAACTCTGACCTCGCCACCCTCTCACTTTTTCTTAATAATTTTTTCACATCCTCCTCCGTCTTTTTCGTTTCATTAGCTCTATCTCGGTCTCACTATATCTTTTTTCAGTCTCTTCTCCGTCCCTCTTTTCTCTTCTCTCAAGTTTTTCTCATCCTTATTGCCAGTCCGCAGAAGGTGGTATGTAATTTGTTCAGTCCCATCTCCGAGTCCAGTCCATTCCGATTCTCAGTCCGTCTAGTCCCTATCCCAGGCATAGTCCGTCTCTGGTCTACCTCCCGGAGGAAGGATCGTCATACGAACAAGGCACTATATACCAATATTTCAGGCTAATCGAATAGGACATATGTAAATCGCGTATGTGGGTATCTATTGAAGTATTCATGTCTTTATTTCGACTTAGCAGGCATAGTTATCAGTTTTGCCAGCTTGATGCGGCTAACAAATATCAGAATGAAAATTCTCTTTAACCGCTCAGCAACAGTTTTCATTTGATATTCATATACACATACCTTCTAGGGGTATCAGTGGTCCACGTTTTGGCCTATATACTGGAAAACCTAGTACCGCAGCGTATAAAGTTCTCTGTACTAAAGCACACAGTTCAGCACTTCAATTTGAAACCCATATGTAAAAACACATCCTAGTGTTACCCACTGATCCAATCCACGTGTTTGGCTATATCTCGAGACCCTAGTCACGCCGCAGTATAAAAGTTACTCTGTACGTAAAGCCACATCACAACTCAATTTGAAACCATATGTAAAAACACATCTAGTGTTACCGCTGACCACGTTTTGGCCTATATCTCGAGACCCTAGTCAAGCCGCAGTATAAAAGTTTCTCTGTACTAAAGCACACATCAACAGCTTCAATTTGACACCCATAATATATAAAAACACATCCTAGTGTTACCCTGATCCACGTTTTGGCCTATATCTCGAGACCCTAGTCAAGCCGCAGTATAAAAGTTTCTCTGTACTAAAGCACACATCAACAGCTTCATTTGAACACCATAATATAAAACACATCCTAGTGTTACCCTGATCCACGTTTTTGGACTATATCTCGAGACCCTAGTCACAAATGTATGAAATTACCCTGTAATAAAGCACTCATCAACACTTTCATTTGCTATCCATATTGTATAAACACATTCTAGGGTACCCGGGTCAACGTTTTGGCCTATATCTCTAGACCCTAGTCACAAATAGGTATGAAAATTACCCTGTACTAAAGCACTTATCAACAGATTCAATTTGATATCCATATTGTATAAACACTGTCTAGGCTACACGGCCCCACGTTTTGGCTATATCTCGAGACCCTAGTCACCCAGGGGTAGAATATTACCCTCTACTAAAGCACCCACCAACACTTTCATTTGTTATCCATATCCTATAACACATTATAGTGTACCCGGCCCACGTTTCGTCTTTATCTCAATACCTAGTCACCCAGGGTACGAAAAATACCCGTATCAAAGTACTCATAAACAGTTCCATTTTTATACCAATATTGTACAAAACTCATCCAGGATTATCCAGGTCCACGTTTTGATCTCAAGACCTTAGCCAGAACGAGATAAAAAATATTATTATCTGATGTGCGGAGGAGATAGACATATACCATCGCGGAGTTTCTGTAGACCTTTCAATTTGTACAATTCTTAATACAGTATTTTGATAAACTGGTAGGGTTCAGCCACGTTTGTAATGTAAGCGGGAAAAAAATTTAATTATTTACGACATCGCATTAAAAACTTCAAAAATAACAGCATTTCTCCACTATTTAATGGATGTTATTATTCATGTGAACCTTCCTGTCCATCACTCTATCTATTAAAAAAAACCGCATCAAAAACCCGTTGCGTAGTTTTAAAGGTGTAAACATCAAAGGGACATAGAGACAGAAAAAGGGTGCAGTGAAATAACTCCCAAATACAAAAACTCTCAACAAAAAATGAAATAACTCCCAAATATTTTTCACACAAATTGGGACTTATTTTCATTATGAAATAGCTCCCATTCATTGGGACTTATTTCATAATTTTAGCTGGTAATTATTCATAATGAAATCACTCCCAAATGAAATAATCCACCAATAAAATTTCTTTGGGTGTTATTTCGTAATTTTTTGAGATTGAGAGTTATTTCATTTTTATTGGGACTTACTTCATTGTTTGTAATTCAGGCGTTGGGAGTTATTTCATTTTTGTTTGGAGTTGTTTCATTTTCTTAAAAATACAATTTTATCAAACTTTGTGATGGTCTTCTAACAGTTCTATATCTGGTGTAAAGAAATCTGTATCAAAACAATGGAGTTATTTTTCAATTATCAATCTGTACGCCATTAGTTTCTTGTTAGAATTTTACTATTATTGATCGGTGCTTAGTGAGAGTGCAAAACAAATGTCAACTCTTGATTTTGAAGTAGTGAGTGGAAAAGAAGAAATAGCTAATTATTGTATATAAAAAAATGAAAAAACCGTTTTATTTAAAAAATCTGAAAGTAATGGTAAAATATTCTATACGTTTTACGAAATAAATTGTAAATCGCGAGTATCTTTGGAAAACGGACAGTGTCGAAAGGCCCGAACTTCATAGAGCACAAACCATAATGATCAAAATGAGCTATATGAAGAACTCAAAGCCCTTAATGAAATAAAGGATAGATGTTTACATTCCACAAGTACTTTTGGTGCATCTAGTACTGTCAGCGGAATCCGAGAGAATTTTCAAGAAATATGCATGAGGTAAGTTGATAGTGTTACATGCATGTGTAAACTCACATTGGGTGTTAAAAAATGTCTTTTGTTAATAAAGCCAGCAGGAGTTGACGAAAATATTGATTTTAATAAAATCAAGCGTGGTCTCCAATATTTGACAGCCAAAGTGTTTGCAGCATCTCCGAAGACCCCAACTGATGTTGTTAATATGTTTAAAAAAGAAAATATTTTCAATAACTTCGGACTTACTTTGCACGATGGCCAAGAGAAAACACCCTTTTATAAAGTAACTCGAAGGATTTTGCGTCGTGTGGCGCGTAACGCGCGCACCGCCGGGACGCAGCGCGGCGCGTTACGCCCGGTCGCGCCGGCGCCGCACCGCCCACCCCTTTCCTCACCCTTTATTATATATTAATTATAAGGTTTCCAAAATAATTTCGTGTTACTTTTACTAGGTTTTTCCAGTATTTTTTATTTTGACAAATAAAAAGTCAACAAAATGCTATACACATTTATTCAACTACATAAATTAAAATCTTTTAAACTTAAATGGTGCGACCTTCATCGCCGATTATGAAGCGAGCCTAAGGAAAGCTACAAAAGCCTCATTTTTAGATTCAAAATTGACCGGCTGTTGGTTCCATTTTTGCCACGCGGTACGACGCCAAATAACTACAAAGCATAAACAACTTGCACAATTGATTCGACAAAACAGTAAGGCGTCATTGGAATACCACACGCTTTTGTCACTTCCTCTGTTGCCCGCCCAGCATATAGTGGCCACATTTCTAAAAATTAAGGACGATATTGGAAACCTCGGAGCGTCATTTCCACTTTGCAAGCTTTTTGGAATATTTCGAGAAACAATGGCTAAAGAAGGTAAGATCTATTAAAGAAATCTCGGTAAAAGTCTAGTTGAGGGGTCGACTGCTAATACGCGACTGCTAATATCAAGAATACATCCAAGTGGAATCCATAGTATTTTTGCGCAGAACACCCTTTTGCGTTGGCGGCCTTTGGCCGCGCTTATAAAAAATTACCTGGGCTACGCCATGCCAAGTCCGGGTGTGTGGTATAACCGTGGCTACCGCCACGGTGATGTCCTTCTGCGTACACATTTTTTCAGTACACAACAACATTACAACAACCACATGAAAATTGCCAACTTCAACTGCAAATATCTCCGGACACAGATAACATTTTTATTTTCCGCCTTCGGATTATTGTTGTCGAGGACAATACGCGTATTTTGACACCCTCCGTCTTTTTCGTTTCATTTATCTCTATCTTCGTCTCACTATATCTTTTTTCAGTCTCCTTCTCCTTCCCTCTTTTCTCTTCTCTCAAGTTTTTCTCATCCCTTATTGCCAGTCCCAGAAGGTGGTATGTATTTTGTTCCAGTCCCATTCCGAGTCCCAGTCCCATTCCGATTCTCAGTCCCAGTCCTAGTCCTAATCCCAGTCATAGTCCGTCTCTGGTCTACCTCCCGGAGAAAGGATCGTAAATACTAACAAAGGCAAAATTATATACCAAATTTCAGGCTAATCGAATAGGACATATGTAAATAGGTATGTGGGTATTATTAATTCATGTCTTTATTTCGACTTAGCATGCATATTTATCAGTTTTGCCAGCTTGATGCGACTAAACAAATATCAGAATGAAAATTCCTTTAAACCTCTCAGCAACAGTTTTCATTTGATATTCATATTACACATACATTCTAGGGGTATCAGGGTCCACGTTTTGGCCTATATCTGGAAACCCTAGTACCCAGCGGTATAAAAGTTACTCTGTACTAAAGCACACATCAACAACTTCAATTTGAAACCCATAATGTAAAAACACATCCTAGTGTTACCCTGATCCACGTTTTGGCCTATATCTCGAGACCCTAGTCAAGCCGCAGTATAAAAGTTTCTCTGTACTAAAGCACACATCAACAGCTTCAATTTGACACCCATAATATAAAAACACATCCTAGTGTTACCCTGATCCACGTTTTGGCATATATCTCGAGACCCTAGTCACCAATAAGTATGAAACCAATCCTGTACTAATACACTCCTCAACACTCAACAGCTTCAGTTTGATACCCATAATGTAAAAACACATCCTAGTGTTACCCTGATCCACGTTTTGGACTATATCACGAGACCCTAGTCACAAATAGGTATGAAATTACCCTGTACTAAAGCACTCATCAACAACTTTCATTGCTATCCATATTGTATAAACACATTCTAGGGGTACCCGGGTCAACGTTTTGGCCTATATCTCTAGACCCTAGTCACAAATAGGTATGAAAATTACCCTGTACTAAAGCACTTATCAACAGATTCATTTGATATCCATATTGTATAAACACTGTCTAGGCGTACACGGCCCCACGTTTTGGCCTATATCTCGAGACCCTAGTCACTCAGGGGTATGAATATTACCCTCATTTTTAGATTCAAAATTGACCGGCTGTTGGTTCCATTTTTGCCACGCGGTACGGCGCCAAATAACTACAAAGCATAAACAACTTGCACAATTGATTCGACAAAAACAGTAAGGCGTCATTGGAATACCACACGCTTTTGTCACTTCCTCTGTTGCCCGCCCAGCATATAGTGGCCACATTTCTAAAAATTAAGGACGATATTGGAAACCTCGAGCGTCATTTCCACTTTGCAAGCTTTTTGGAATATTTCGAGAAACAATGGCTAAAGAAGGTAAGCTCTATTAAATAAATCTCGGTAAAAGTCTAGTTGAGGGGTCGACTGCTAATACGCGACTGTTAATATCAAGAATCCATCCAAGTGGAATCCATAGTATTTTTGCGCAGAACACCCTTTTGCGTTGGCGGCCTTTGGCCGCGCTTATAAAAAATTACCTGGGCTACGCCATGCCAAGTCCGGGTGTGTGGTATAACCGTGGCTACCGCCACGGTGATGTCCTTCTGCGTACACATTTTTTTCAGTACACAACAACATTACAACAACCACATGAAAATTGCCAACTTCAACTGCAAATATCTCCGGACACAGATAACATTTTTATTTTCCGCCTTCGGATTATTGTTGTCGAGGACAATACGCGTATTTTGACACCTCTTTAGATATTTTTGGACACGTATTAGCAGTCGACCACTCAACTAGACTTTTACCGAAATCTCATACAAGTCTTGCGTATAGTTCGTTGTTGCGTAATTGTAGGGAAACTTTTATAAACTTATCAAAGTTTTGCAAACAGAGGAGTTCAATATGTCCCGAAATTTCGAAATGCTGGCTAATAGTAATGGAGCTTTGGAAAAACTAAAAAAAGACGGAAATTTATTGAAAAAGCTGAACTGATTGCGAAAGCCAACGAAAATCTACGTTCTGGAATCATAACAGCTACTGCGTTTGTTAATCGAATGGTGTATCCAAAAATAAAACTGTCAGTGAAATGGAGCCAGAAGAAGATTTTTTTTGAAGACCAACCGTATCTTGAAGAAGAGGAGGAGGAAGAACAATATTCCGCATCAAAGCCATCAGAAATACCGTGCTCTCAAATTTTATGCGTAATTTGTTTCGAGTTTGAGCCCAATGTACTATTGATGCTGTGCAAACATTTAAAAATATGTAACGCTTGTGTTCTAACGTTGCAAGCTAAGAGTATTTCCGAAGGACTAGAAAGCTTTAACTGTCCAATTTGCCGTGAAAGGGTCGACGACACTATTCAAGCTTTCTTGTAATTGTAACTTTTACATATGTACATAATAGTTTGCTGTATTTTTCAAATATCATTGTAACTGATTATATAGTATAAAGATACCATTTAAATTTTGATTTGGGATTTATTTAATTTTTTTGGGACTTATTTCATTTGGGAGTTATTTCATTTTTTTTTGGGACTTGTGGTTTCATTATGAAATAACTGGCAAATATTGGGAGTTATTTCATTTCCTTCTTTGGGAGTTATTTCATTTATTAAAGTTGGGAGTTATTTCATTTTTTATTGGGACTTATTTCATGGGAGTTATTTCATTTGGGAGTTATTTTCACTGCACCCAGAAAAAGCGACTTTGTTTTATACTATGTAGTGATTTCCCAATTTTGTATGCACTCATGGCTAGCCGGGCTACTACAGGCTAGCTGCATTCACAATCATCAGAGGATATATTGCTGTTTCAATACAGAAACAGTATTCAATAATGTACCTACATTAAATTTTTTTTTGTCACACTTATGCTGCTACAATCACTAAATTCGCCATGCAGGCCTGCATTGGGCATACTTTTATACATTTTTCAATATAAATTTAGCTAAAAAACTCCTGCGGCTGGTTTTTGAATGTCGCTGAGTCTTAGTCTCTAAGTGCATTTTTGGCGAAATTTAGGACTCTAGTGAAATTAAATTTCTGAAGATCTCAATTTTCTTGCAGAAATGAAATTTTTGACTTACTGGCAACAAAAAGCATGTAAGAATGTCGAGACGCCTTTACAAAAAGAAAAAGCGGAAGCCGAAAGACGTGAGTGCGAGGATCTTGCGCTGCTAGCTGACAAGAATAACGTCCGCAAATTTTACCAAAAACTCGACGACAGACAGAAGTTTTTAAAAAGGAAAACAGTGACGGGTTTCAGGAGTTTGGTAAGCGCAATTCACAGCTTCCGCAACCTAATTGTCAACCTCACCTACGAGAGGCGAATCTTGTGACAAATATAAATTTATCATTTGTTTAGCTATTAGCAGGCGAGGCTCTGGCGACCTCAAGGTCCTCATGGAATTAGGAGAAACTTTCTGTACTCCTAATAGAGACGGCATTGTACCCCAGGGAATATGAATCCGAGCCCGAATCAATGATGATGGAATTAATGTTCCACCACCGACGAAGTCTGAATAGCAACAACATATTAAAAGAGCTGATGAGGGATTCAATACGGCTGCGAGTAGTTGGTAAAACGCATGCGTCAGTATCATCACAAAATATGATCAGACGAGTTCATGACTGACGATTGAGCGTTTTTTTCCTCAATCCACAGTAAGGAGAATCCTACAAACTTCAACAATTATTGACACCTATCAGACTTCGTGGTATCGCATATAAGGATCTGTAAGGCGTATTTTGCCAAAGATTGAAGTCCACTGTGATTCGGCTGATTGAACCTTATCAGTTCAGCTTCACTGGTAAATCTTTTCTCGACCATATTTTTACTATGCGCAAAAACTCGGAAAAAAAACCGCAAAAAAAGCAAATACACATTACCTCTTCGTCGATTTTAAAGACGCATTCCAATAGCACGAAAAGGAGCTGCCTATATGTCGCTATTTCTGAAGTTGGCTCTGGCGCAAAACTTATACGGTTGGCCAAAATAATATAGAGCAACACCATCAGCTCACTCAGAATAGGGTAGAATCTCTCCGGAAGTAACTGCAGAACTTAAACCACTACGTGCAATTACTGCTTATGCTGCGACATTGATATCAACGGTCTGCACACCCGCACCGTAAGTTCTGCTTATTCCTAACTGGAACAAGTAAGGAAGGCTAAGTTCGGGTGTAACCGAACATTACATACTCAGCTGAGAGCTTCGGAGACAAAATAACGGAAAATAACCATGTAGGAAAATTAACCAGGGTAACCCTGGAATGTTTTTGTATGACATGGGTACCAAATGGAAGGTATTAAAGAGTATTTAGAAGGGAGTGGGCCATAGTTCTACAGGTGGAGGCTTTTTTGATATATCGCCATAAAGGTGGACCAGGAGTGACTCTAGAATGTGTTCGTATGATATGGGTATCAAATGAAAGACGTTAATGAGTATCTTAAAAGGGAGTGGGCCTTAGTTCTATAGGTGGACGGCCTTTTCGAGATATCGCCATAAAGGTGGACCAGGGGTGACTCTATAATGTGTTTGTACGATATGGGCATCAAATTAAATGTATTAATGAGGGTTTCAAAAGGGAGTAGCCCTTAGTTGTATATGTGAAGGCGTTTCGAGATGTCGACCAAAATGTTGACCAGGGTGACCCAGAACGTCATCTGTCGGGTACCACTACATTATTTATATATGTAATTTTACAAAGTTTTTTCCAAGGTTATATTTTGCGTCAAAAAACCAATCCAATCACCACGTTTCATCGCTTTTTTCGTATTTGGTATAGAATAATGAAATTTTTTTCATTTTTCGAAATTTCCGATATCGAAAAAGTGGGCGTGGTCACAGTCGGATTTCGCCCATTTTTAATACCAAGATAAAGTGAGCTCGTGAACTAAGTTTAGTAAAGATATATCGATTTTTGCTCAAGTTATCGTGCTAACCGATATCGCCCATTATCACAGAAAACAGTTATCGTCAACAGTTATGCCAAATTTCATAAGGATTGGTAAATTTTTGTTCGACTCATGTCATTAAAAGTATTCTAGACGAATTAAATGAAAAAGGGCGGTGCCACGCCCATTTTGAAATTTTCTTTTATTTTGTATTTTGTTGCACCATATCATTACTGGACTTGAATGTTGACATAATTTACTTATAAACTGTAGAGATATTAAATATTTTGTTAAAATATGACTTAAAAAAATTTTCTTTTAAAAAGTGGGCGTGTTCATCATCCGATTTTGCTAAGTTTTATTTAGCGCACATACAGTAATAGGAGTAACGTTCGTGCCAAATTTCATAACGATATATTCAACGACTGCTAAATTACAGCTTACAAAACTTTTAAATTACCTTCTTTTAAAACTGGGCGGTGGCACGCCCATTGTCCAAATTTTACTCATTTTCTATTCTGCGTCATAAGGTCAGCCTATCTACTAAGTTTCATCGCTTTATCCGTCTTGGGTAATGAATTATCGCACTTTTTCGGTTTTTCGAAATTTTCGATATCGAAAAAGTGGGCGTGGTTATAGTCCGATTTCGTTCATTTTAAATAACGATCTAAGATGAGTGCCAGGAACTTACATACCATATTTCATTAAGATACCTCAAAATTTACTCAAGTTATCGTGTTACGGACGGACATGGCTAAATGAATTTCTTGTTTCGCCCAGATCATTTTGATATATATAAGTCTATATCTATCTCTATTAGTTTATGCCGTTACGGATTACCGTTTGCGAACAAAATTAATATACTCTGTGAGCTCTGCTCAGCTGACTATAAAAAGAAGCGGAAAAGATGGGTTTGATGGTGAACGAAAACAAAACGAAGTACCTGCTGTCATTAAGCAAAGAGTCATAGCTCCATGGCAACCATGCCACTGTTGGCAGCCATAACCCTCTGAACTATTACCATATGAATTGAAATTAAACGCTAAGGTTGAGCGTCAGAATTGATTGTCTTTATTACTGAAATACTTTCTCTTTTATAGTAAACGGCATTACAATACTATTCAAATATTATATACATACTTACATATTACAAATAACTACATTCTATTTCATATGTGCCAAGTCAGCAAATATTTCTTATGACGTCACATTGACAAACAGACACTAGCGATCGGGCATTCTGACCGGCACGTGTGCTTGTCAGTGTGACTCATTGAGCAAGGGTTTACAAACAAATGCGAATGGATATGCTTGTTGTTGTCGGCATTCATATGACGTTGAACTCCCGCTGTGTTGGGGTGAACATAATTTATGTGGGTCAACATTGTAATATGAGTGCAATATGACTGTGTATGGTCGGTATTTAAATATGCATAAGAATGCATTCGCATAGGAGGTCATGATGCACATGCTGAAATACATTGGCATAAAAAGGGGTAATGCATAATGCTACAACATTCTCCTATGAAAAATAGTCGTATATAATTGAAAACATTCTATATGACTCTTGAAGCAGACCACTTGATGTTTGTTTGAGTTCATAAAATTTTAATTGCTTTTTTTTGTAATTTATTGCGATTGAAGAGTTTGTTTACTAAGTCATTATCCGTTTGCATCTGCTGTACATGTGTGCTTTTTTTTCATGTAACATGTTGTTGTATATATATTTTTTTCTTTTAACATGCATTTTAACATGTGTTTTCTCTCGTTTCATGTGCACACTTCCATATGCTTTTAAGGGAGGAACTGTATATAGTTTGGCGCCTAATACATACGGTCATCCTATTGCCATAAAAGTGTACCATGCTGTTTTATTTTTCTTTTATGTGTTCCTTATTTTTACATTTGCTTTAATTTTACTATTGTTATCTGACGTGGGTTTTTTGGATTCTTGTGTGTATGTTTATAATTGTGAGTAAAGTGGAGTGCTTATTTTTTAAGTATACGTTTTATACAGGTTTAAGCCTATTTTTATGGACTACTATCTCTTTTATTTTATTTGTCCTATCACTATTTCCTATTCTATTGGGTATTATTGTATAATTTTTGTTTTTATCAATACCTTTTACCTTATAATTTCCTTTATATATATTATCTAACTTATGAGCTGCTTCTTCTCTAACTAACACTAAGTCTCCTATTTTTATTTCCTTACTGTAGCTACTTCTATCATAATTAAATTTCAGTTTTTCTTTGGCTTCTTGTATTAGTTTTCTAGCACTTTCCTGTGCTATTTGGAGTCTGTATTTTATTTCCTTGTCATATGCCTCGTGGTTATACATTGGACTTATTTTATTTTCTTCTAAAAATTCGTAGGTTGGGGGGTTTTTTCGCAAATATAAGCTCAAAAGGACAATACCCATGTACGGTCGATGGCGTTGTATTGTAACAGTACGCGAAATACCTAAGGTATTCATCCCAATCATCTCTGTCACAGGATATGTATGAACGTACATATTCATTAAACGTTTTGATGATGGTATGGTGTTGAGTTTTTGTGCTCAATTTTTAGCAATTTGCACAGTTTCTTTCGAAATAACCTATTTTTGTATTCGGTTCCCATATCTGTTACGATTGTTTTCATGGGACCATAATTCAAAATGAAATGCTCAATACAGCTTTAGCAACTGTTATCGCATGTTTGCTTGGGATTGGGATTGCTACCAAGTATTTCGCCAGCTCGCATATAATGGTGACTGCATATTCGTTTCCATTTTTCGATTTCGGTAATGGTCCGACTGTATCGATTTGTACAATGTCAAAAGCCTTCGGAGGTGTCTCCGTTATTGTCATTGTATTATATGCTTATTAAATTTATTCGTTTCACAGCGGATGCAATTGTTTACGTATTTCTTAATGTCACCTCTCATGTTTTTCCAGCTATATTTTTGCTTGATTTTTTTTATGATACGATTTATTCCTGGGTGGCCACCACTAATAGGATCGTCATGTTATTTGTGCAAAATTTCTTTAAATTTTTCCGGGATTTGTTACACATATAACCTCTGGGGTTAATGCTATTGTTAAATTTCTTTGAGAAGCTTGGTATCTACTTCTATAAATTTGCCTACTCGAGTATAATTATATTTAAACAATTTTGTCCCCTGAGGACAACTGTATTTTTTCAAGTCCTAAATTGGCGACTTCTTTTTCGAGCCTGATAAAGAATTGTCCTAAGTCAATTTTATCATCAACAATTAGGTTGCTTGTATTTATAGTGCTACAAATTTCCTTTCCCTTTTTGAAATATAATTTGCGGGGGATCGAAAACGAGCTGACATGTCTTTTTAGTTCAAATTTATTTAGCGCTTCATATATTTTTGGGGTTCTCTGTGTGACTTTCTTCAATTTTAACATTATTTTTAATATCTATAGCTGCTGATCAGTTGTGACTTTCGTTATTTTTCGCATGCTTTCCACGGACATTTCTTTTAAATTTGTTATGTTAATGCGAGACAATGCGTGCCGCGATGTGGTTTTCTTTTCCTGCAATGTACTCCACTTCAAAATCATATTCTTCTAAATCGAGTCGTACTCGTGTTAACTTAGATAAAGGGCGCCTCATTGAAAAAAGGTATGTTAAAGGGAGATGGTCTGTTTTAATTAGGAATTTTCTGCCATAGACATATGGTCTGAAGAAGGTTATGGCCCAATTGATTGCTGCTAATTCTTTCTCTATTGTGACTTTGTTGGTTTCACCTTTTGTGAAGATCGCGAAGCGTATGCAATTGGTAAATGTTTGCCATCATGTTCTTGGCTAAGGACTGCACCACAAGCATACCCGCTAGCGTCTGTTGTTATGCAGAATTCTTTATTGAAGTCTGGGTATTGCAAATGTTTTGGACTAATCATGCTTCCTTTAATTAGACAAAAGCTTTTTGACATTCTTCTGTTGTAGCATTCACTCATTAAGTTATTCACTCATTTGTACAAGCATATATTTCAACCCGTTTTGGAATGTCTTAAAATGCACTGACTCTTACATACATATTAATACATTTGTACATACATATATTTTGGCTCGCTTTGATACGGCCTGAAATATTATTGGCACATTCATTCATTTGTACAATGCATCATCTGGTAACCTGAACCTTGGTATGCTACTATTTGGAGCTTGCTCGCAACAAGCCTTTACCTGTAGACAAATTAGTAAAAGTAAAGGCTTGTTGCGAGCAAGCTCCAAACAGTAGCATACCAAGGTTCAGGTTGCCAGATGATGCACGGTGTACAAAATATATTGTAAAGAATTTATTGCAAATCCTCTTATTTGCCCTTTTGCTAGGTTCGAATCGCTAAACTGTTGAATAAATAACTCCAATATTGAATAATGGAAAAATGGGCTTTATTAAAATACTTCACAATAACACTCAAACTGTGCAACGAATAGCTTAATAGCCAAACTGATAGCTCAAATGAAACTCCACTATTCAAAATAATACTGCTATTGCTCGCTAGATATCGTCTTAGTCGTAACTGCTTGACAACTCAAATCAAACTGAATTACAGCGCCTCTACATCTGTCGCCTTTTATACTCTTTGGTTTCCCCGTTCGCATATTCTAGAACCTACTAGCATTATCCATGAGCTCTCAAACTTCTCAGCTATAACTAAAATTGCACAATTTTATAATTTTTCTCATTGCATACTTATAGGAGTATCTCAGATATATGCATGTGTTAGTGCATTGACTCTCCGCTGCTCGTATACGTACATGGTACATATATGTAGACGCAGTTATTGTTTCGTTTATGTAGATACATAATGATTGAATTATTGATGTGCATTCACGTCACTGCTTAGCATCGGCTTAGAGACGGCAGCACTCCTTAGTTTTGCTAATATTCGTGACAATATGTTTGTACAAATGAGTGAATAACTTAATAAGTGAATGCTACACCATCCGCCTTTTGAAAGAGTAGACATATATAATTTTGTACACGAACTATCTATGGCTACTCAAATTACACTATTAATTTTTGAATTCGTTTGTGCTTACTTTGCTTGTTGGTTTTTTTTACATGGCGATCCTGCCATACGGCTTAATCGGCATCCTACAGCCTAAATCGGCATCCTACTGCCTAAATCGGCATCCTACGGTCTAAATTGGCATCCTTTCAACGATCCTTCCAGCCGTGCTTAATTTAGCAGGACTGATTTCATTTTTATACTAAGCAGGATACTTACTGCAAAGGAGTTCAAGCCATCAACTTTGCAACGGCGAATGGTATAGTCAATGCAAAGGGACGAATCACAGCGACAGTGACAACAAGGGTGCAGGACAAACCTTAAAAAATTCTTGAATACCACAAAGGAAAGAAGGAAAAATATTTTTTTTGGATACTGCAAGACCACTACCGCCACTAAAACGACCACCATCGACGCATAGCGAAGTGAATAAACGACAAATCTTAAAACATTCTTGTGTACCACAAAGGAAAGAAGGAAAAATATTTTTCTCGGATACTGCAAGACCTCTACCGCCACCAAAACGACCACCACCGACGCATAGCGAAGTGGACTAAAAACGGGATCACTGCAAACAAGGAGAAGAAGAAGGAAGCCAAAACGAATTGAAAACTGTGAGTAGAGCTAAGGACATCACAGAAAACTGAGAAACCTCAAAAAACGGAGTGGAAAAAAACAAGGTCGTGGCATAAGAAACAAGGAGAACGCGGACCAGCTAAGAAAAAATTTGGCATTAGTTAAGTTATTTTTATTTACGTATTTTTAATACTTTTTAGAAGCATTTAGCAACCTAACGGCTGCCAGTTTACGGGCAAAAAGTAGATTTTTGCCATGAAATTTAAGAATTTTTTCCCCCCTCTAATTTTTTTAAATGAATGATATAAGTAGTCAGGAAGAGTTTGACGCAGTATTCTTGCGCTGTAGCAAACAAATTGAGGAAGAAGAAAACAAACTAGAAAAATTATTAGAAAAAGCAGTAGAAGTAAAAACATTAGAAACAATTAAAGAGGGCCCTAAGGCAATTACAATAGAAGGATATAGCCGTAGAAATCAGCAACAAAAAATAGAGGAACCAAAGATTTCAAAACCAACCAAAATCAAAAGAAAGAGGGGAGGTAAAAAATTCAACCTCAGAAAAACGATAGCATTTTAGTACAAAAAATTAACTTATCCACAAACATAGAGGAAAGAATTCGATCAAAGACAGAAATAAGAAAAATCAAGGGCATATAAAGTAAGCATTTTCAATGGACAATGCATTGCCTGATGACCTTGATTACGAGGGTATCAACTGCGTTGTTGATAATTTAGAATTGGAAAATAGGAATTTTGAGAAAAATACAATATCATTAAAGAAATTAAAAGAAGCATAAAAGTCATTAGTCTCACTTAATAAATGGTGGAAACTGATAGACATGCCCAGGGAACTGAACTGAAGTGTTATACACTTAGTTTGTAAGTATTAGTGTAAGTAAGTATTTTAGCTCATAGAAATTTTGTATAAAAGAAAACAACTTTTGAATAAAGAACTTTATTCTATCTGGTGCCGAAAAATGGGCACTGCAACCTAAATTACTTTATCTTCATTCCCCAAACATTACATGGGGGAAATGTTTCGAAAGGAACATTCTTTTTGCAAAGCCTAATTAATTTTCTTGAGTATCCTGCGAAGTTTGGTACAAATCTTCTGTAATAATTGCAGAACGCTACGAACCTTTTAACTTCATCTGCTGTTTTTGGTGCTGGGTAGTTTTGAACTGTCTCAAATTTGCTTGGGTCTGGTAATATTCCTTTGCTTGTGCATTTATGGCCTAAATAAGTTGCTTCCTGGCTGAAAAATAGGCATTTATCTGGATGTAATTTTAGGTTGTATTTCCTACAGGTAGAGAACACGTCTCTTAGATTTTTTAACATATGTTTTTCAGTACAACCTAATGCAACCAAATCATCCATGTAGAAAAATGCCTGGGAATGTTTGAGGCCTGCGAACGCTAGTGTTATGTTTGGAAAGAATTATGTGCTACTTTTAATCCATATGGTAGCCTTTTTAACCTGTATGTGCCGTCTTCAGCTGTGAATGAAGTTATATCCCTAGAGTCCGGGTCTAATTCTATTTGGTGGAAACCTGACATGAGGTCTAAACATGAAAAATATTTCGCTCTTCCAAGTTGGTCTAAAATATCATCAATTCTTGGAAGTGGGAATTTATCTGCTGCTAACTTTTTATTTACTTGTCTGTAGTCAACTACAAATGTCCATCTTTTTTCGGCATTCCCTGGAAGTGATGTTTTAGGTACTAGTAGTATTGGACTATTCTGATATTAAGGGTTCTATTATGTCGTCTTCAATTAATTTATTAACTTGTTTGCTTATCTCCTCTTTCTGTGTTTGAGGCAATCTATAATTTTTTATATAAACAGGGGTCTCATCCTTCATACGTAATTTTTGTTTGTAAAAATTATTAGATGTAATCGGTTCTGTTTCTAATGAAAATATGTCTATAAATTCTGTACATAATGTTGTTAACTGAGAATTCACAAATTTTGGAAAATTTTTGGTTATTCTTTTTAATTTTTCTGTATTGTTACTATTTTTATTGTATGTGACTGTTTCAATTAATGTGAAATCATCTAAATTTTCGGTTTTTATTTTGTAATTTTGAATGTAATTGTGTTTGCTATGAAAATGCCTTCAGATAATTGTAGTTGGTGGGGTATGAAAGATGTTTTTATTATCGGTATTTACTTTAACTTGTCAAATGACTTCAGATCTCGCAGGGATTGTAATTGTGTTAGCAGACAGGTAATTTGTTAGATTCATTGTGATTGTTTGGGGAAAATGATATGGTCTTAGCATAAATTTATCCTCTGTTTTGCTATAATCTAGAATACAATTATAATTATTTATAAATTCCAAACCTATTATTCCATCGCACGGCATTGAAAAGTCGTCTTCTACGACGTAAAATTTATGGTAAATTAGAAGGTCATCACCTTTTAAATGAGCTTTAACTGTGCCTAATGTACTGGTTATACCCTAACCAATGCGCTTTAAGTCTGTTATTTGTTCTGAATTTATTTTTGCATGATTAACTATTTGATTCTTTTTAATGATGGAGATACCTGCTCCTGTGTCTACTAAGAAATTTGAAATTGAGTTATTTAATGATGTTTTTGTAAATATATAACTATTTAAGTGTAGATTTAGTACACATATTCTTCTATCTACTGATTTTGAAGTAGAGTTTCCTGGTTTTCCTGCTGGTTGCAACTGCGTACATTACGTCGAATATTTCGTTGCTAAGTCTGGATTAAGTCCGTCCGAGATATAAGCTCCTTCCAATGATCTAGTAATTTTCTCTATTTCTGCAGTATACTGGTTTGCAGTTTTGCTGCGTTGTTGGATGTTCAGGAGTTTAGCTGTTAAAACTTCTACTGATTCTCCCTTTATTGCAGTTCTTAGTTTTTGTTTCATTTGTGTAATTGTATTTTCGTTACTTATGAAATTCCTTGCTGTGCCTTTTAGCTTTGTCTTTATAATGGTTATTGCTAAGGCTTCGTGACTATCCTTGATTTGGTCGAGGATGTCAAGAGCATCTAGGAAACTATGCAAGCTTTCAGGCTTACCATCAAACTCTTGTAGCACTGATGAAGCAGTTTTGATGAATTCCACTACGGTTTGTGCCATTGTGATATTAACAATTGGGAGATTTAATGGTTTATTTTCTTCCATCGATGAAGTCTGACTCCATGATGGCGATGGAGTGCGGTTCCGGTTGAGTTCTGTCAGAACTGAGTTAAAATCTATATGAAGTTTTTCCTCTACTATAGTTGGTATGTTTATTTCTACGTTGTACTTGGCTAAAGACTTAAGTAAGCTTCTCTTTGGTGCTCTTTGGTGAGTATATTATTTACCGTATTAACTACGTTTCCTGTTATTTAGAGCTACTACGATTGTGTTCAAATGTTTTACTATTGTTTCTGGTTTTATGGTAGTATTTTTATTTATGCATTTTTATGTTTTTTCTTCTTTAATTTTTTCCTCAGATAACGCTCCATAAATTTGTTCCCATTTGTTGATTTCTATCTTGGGGGAACATCGGTGACTAAAAAAATTCCAACTCTAAAGGGTTTTTATAAGGACAATCTGAGCATTCCAATTTACTGACAATTTAATTTTCATTTGTAATGAGAATTTTCTTTATTTATTTTTAATTTCTAAGTCTCTAATTTTTTCTTTTAATTTTAGCCTTTCTGTACTTTTAGAAGTCAAATTTAATAGCTTAAAGGTTTCAGCTATTTCTTTTTTTCTTTTGAATTGTTTACTTTCCCGTTTCCTTTTTCGGATAATTGGGGTAGGTATCTTAAATATTTCTTCCTTTTTACTAGACTGGTTCCGTCGCCAAAACTCTTCCATATTAATTGGCGTCGGACCTTGTTTAATAGTTATATTTAAGAAT
>JARSSU010032652.1:0-44711 GCA_029619165.1 Eurosta solidaginis
TTATCAAATCATCAATTAATACTACATATTGAACAATGCGAATGCCTATTACTTCGTAGCAGAAAAATGCGAAAATGAATGCTGTTGTCATTCGCTTTCGCTTTACAGAGTGCGCAATGCGAAAAGGGAGAAAAATTGCGAATGTGCAAAATGTGAATGCGAAAGTCACAAATATACATGCGAATGTCAAGATACAGAGTACCGATTTTGCGATTTCGCGTATTTTTCTTTCGCATCGCAATACAGAGTAGACCCCAGGTGTTGCCGTTTGTGTTATTTTTGCCAATTTTCTAGGAAAGTTTGCATTACATTTTTATACAGACTAGGATGTTATACAGACTGGGAGGTTTAACTCCAAACGAAAAAGAAGCGGTAATATGGGTTTGATAGTGAATGAGGACAAAACGAGTACCTGCTGTCATCGAGCAAAAGATCAGCGCATACGCGTCTTGGCAAGCATGCTACTGTTGGCAGCCATAATTTTCGAAAAGTAAAAGAGCTTCATTTATTGGAAACCATGCATCAACACTAGCAACAACTAGTAGCAATTGAAAATTAAAGTCCTCTATCGGCGAACGAAAATCATACTCTGCAAGTCACTTATCGTACCCGTCCTGCTATAGGGGGCAGAAGCATGGACCATGACAACAGCAGATGAAGCGGCTTTGGGAGAGTGTTAGACGAGACAAGTTCTTCGAAGTTTAGACCATTAAGTAAGTAAGGCTTTTTACTTTAAGAGCACAATTAGCCGTTTTTTATCCTTCTGGTAATTTGCCTCAGTTTTTTATGTCCCTATAGCAGCCTTGAATAGAGATATGGCACACTTTGTCGTACCTTTTTATACCCAGCGTGTACTTGGGCCAAGGGTTGCTATATTTCAATTAGAAAACGGTTGTATTAATGGTATAGAGGAATCTAGATAAATATAGACTATCAGCATCGAAAAGACATTGATTGGGACATTTCCATTTCCCTCCTTAAGCACCTTAATATTAGTAAACATATAGACATCTTTACTAAGTTTGATGATCAGACTTATCGCACCTAAAATAGATTGAGTTATTGAAAATGTACGATATCGAACACCACATCTTCGATATCGAAAATTCCAAAAAAGAAAAAAATTCATAATTCCTTACCAAATGCCGGTAAATTGTTGAAAGTTGACTTTATGACGTCAAAATAGGAAATTTTGGAAAATTGACGTGGCAATGCCCATATATAGCAAATGCCCATTTAAGAAAACAATATTTAGGTCAATTAGAATTATATTTCACATCAGAAATGATATTATGAGACAAAGTACGGGAATTAAATTTCTTTTTAAGTTAAACTCCTATATTGCCATAAAACTCGGAAAAATCTACCTTTCTTGGCCAATTGACGATGAACCGTTAAAACGGTCGTGACCGTCCGACAAGTCGCACCTGTCGCATTTCGATCTATCGAACGAAATTTGGGAAGAGAGCATTGTTTTTATAACTGTTCCTTCTAAAAATGAGCGAAATCGCTTGGAACCACGCCCATGCCCTGCTTTATGTCCGTTTATACCTTAACTTGCGCAAAATTTTAAAAATTTCAATGCGAACGTAAAATATTCTTTCATGAAAATGGTCGAAATCAGACTAAAAACCACGCCACTTTTTCGACATCGAAAATTTCGAAAAAATTTAAAAACTGGGAAAATGTATTAAGAAACACAGAGAAAGCGTTGAAACTAGGCAAGTGAATTAATTTTATAACGCAAAATAGAAATTTTATGAAATTCTTAAAATGGGCGTGACTCCGCCTCTTTTCTTAGTTAATCTCTCTCTAATACTTTTAATGTCATAATTCGAACAAGGTCAACTCATCCAACAATTTCCTGTCACTATTTTTGTGACAATAAGTCTGTCTTACAAAAATGCGCGAAATCGTTTCGAACCCACACCCACATTTTGTACCAAGTTTTCGGTATGTCTTTTATGTCTGTCTGTTAACACGATGAAATGACGTCATCAGCACGTGAGCTTCTCTAAACTGCAAATGCTAACTTGTTTGCAAAACTGTCCAGATCGCATTATAACCACGCCCACTTTATTGATATCGACCGAGACAAAATATCTACATTTGCGCGGTAACACTTTAGTCATGCCCTATAAGCCAAATATATAAAATTTTGATTCAGATGTGATACGTGCGGTGTTAAGCAATTTCTGAGCTCAAAAATAAAATTTTGAAGGCAACTGTATGTTATGGCGGTGGAAGTGTGATGGTTTTGGGCCTACTGGGCTGCCTCTGGAGTTGGCAAAATAAGTTTCTTTGATGGCACAATGGACAAAAATTTGTATTTAACCTTACGAGAAGACAATTTGTTGCAAATTGCCCCTAATTTAGGTGTACGTGATCGATTTCGCAATAACCAAGACAAATACTCTTAACACAAATCTGACATTGTGCAGGCATGGGTAATATGGAACTGTCCACACCTCCTGAATCCACTTCCACAATGTTCCGCCTTAAATGTCATTGAAAGTTTGTGGTCAATTTTGGAATCGGCTACACGGCAAAGGCAGATTAGTAAGATTTTTTTTTATTAAAATTGTGCTTTTGAATTTTTTTCCACCGTCACTACTTTCCTTTCTATATAGCTCAACAGTTTTGTTCTGTAGCTGCACGAAATAAGCATTGAGCCACTGTATGTGAGAGCACGCAACTGGGTATTCAATATGCGGTTTCGCCTGAACTTAGATTTCCTTATTTATTTTAATTGATTTCACTAAAGTATATTAGGCTATTACGGTTTTCCATTATATGACACCTATGCGGCCTTTAAGTTATACTTTAGCGGCGTTCTGTATACTCAGTTGAGCAGAGCTCACAGAGTATATTAAGTTTGATTGGATAACGGTTGGTTGTACATATATAAAGGAATCGAGATAGATATAGACTTCCATATATCAAAATAATCAGGATCGAAAAAAAATTTGATTGAGCCATGTCCGTCCGTCGTCGTCCGTCCGTCCGTTAACACGATAACTTGAGTAAATTTTGAGGTATCTTGATGAAATTTGGTATGTAGGTTCCTGAGCACTCATCTCAGATCGCTATTTAAAATGAACGATATCGGACTATAACCACGCCCACTTTTTCGATATCGAAAATTTCGAAAAACCGAAAAAGTGCGATAATTCATTACAAAGACAGATAAAGCGACGAAACTTGGTAGATGAGTTGAATTTATGACGCAGAATAGAAAATTAGTAAAATTTTGGACAATGGGCGTGGCACCGCCCACTTTTAAAAGAAGGTAATTTAAAGTTTTGCAAGCTGTAATTTGGCAGTCGTTGAAGATATCATGATGAAATTTGGCAGGGACGTTACTCCTATTACTATATGTACGCCTAATAAAAATTAGCAAAATCGGAGAAGGACCACGCCCACTTTTAAAAAAAAATTTTTTTTAAAGTAAAATTTTAACAAAAAATTTAATATCTTTACAGTATATAAGTAAATTATGTCAACATTCAACTCCAGTAATGATATGGTGCAACAAAATACAAAAATAAAAGAAAATTTCAAAATGGGCGTGGCTCCGCCCTTTTTCATTTAATTTGTCTAGGATACTTTTAACGCCATAAGTCGAACAAAAATTAACCAATCCTTTTGAAATTTGGTAGGGGCATAGATTTTATGATGTTAACTGTTTTCTGTGAAAATGGGCGAAATCGGTTGATGCCACGCCCAGTTTTTATACACAGTCGTTCGTCTGTCCTTCCGCATGGCCGTTAACACGATAACTTGAGCAAAAATCGACATATCTTTAATGAACTTAGTTCACGTACTTACTTGAACTCACTTTATCTTGGTATGAAAAATGAACGAAATCCGACAATGACCACGCCCACTTTTTCGATATCGAAAATTACGAAAAATGAAAAAAATGCCATAATTCTATACCAAATACGAAAAAAGGGATGAAACATGGTGAGGTAATTGGATTGGTTTATTGACGCGAAATATAACTTTAGAAAAAACTTTATAAAATGGTTGTGACACCTACCATATTAAGTAGAAGAAAATGAAAAAGTTCTGCAGGGCGAAATAAAAAACCCTTAAAATCGTGGCAGGTATTACATATATAAATAAATTAGCGGTATCCAACAGATGATATTCTGGGTCACCCTGGTCCACATTTTGGTCGATATCTGGAAAACGCCTTCACATATACAACTACCACCACTCCCTTTTAAAACTCTCATTAATACCTTTAATTTGATACCCATATCGTACAAACACATTCTAGAGTCACCCCTGGTCCACCTTTATGGCGATATCTCGAAAAGGCGTCCACCTATAGAACTAAGGCCCACTCCCTTTTAAAATACTCATTAACACCTTTCTTTGATACCCATATCGTACAAACAAATTCTAGAGTCACCCCTGGTCCACCTTTATGGCGATATCTCGAAAACGGCGTCCACCTATAGAACTAAGGCCCACTCCCTTTTAAAATACTCATTAACACCTTTCGTTTGATACCCATATTGTACAAACAAATTCTAGAGTCACCCCTGGTCCACCTTTATGGCGATATCTCGAAACGGCGTCCACCTATGGAACTAAGGATCACTCCCTTTTAAAATACTCATTAACACCTTTCTTTGATACCCATATTGTACAAACAAATTCTAGGGTCACCCCTGGTCCACCTTTATGGCGATATCTCGAAACGGCGTCCACCTATGGAACTAAGGATTACTCCCTTTTAAAATACTCATTAACACCTTTCTTTGATACCCATATTGTACAAACAAATTCTAGGGTCACCCCTGGTCCACCTTTAT
This sequence comes from Eurosta solidaginis, assembly GCA_029619165.1. Taxonomy (NCBI): domain Eukaryota; kingdom Metazoa; phylum Arthropoda; class Insecta; order Diptera; family Tephritidae; genus Eurosta; species Eurosta solidaginis. The sequence continues at coordinate 4,827 of JARSSU010032652.1, forward strand.
GGCGATATCTCGAAAACGGCGTCCACCTATGGAACTAAGGATCACTCCCTTTTAAAATACTCATTAACACCTTTCTTTTGATACCCATATTGTACAAACAAATTCTAGGGTCACCCCTGGTCCACCTTTATGGCGATATCTCGAAACGGCGTCCACCTATGGAACTAAGGATCACTCCCTTTTAAAATACTCATTAACACCTTTCTTTTGATACCCATATTGTACAAACAAATTCTAGAGTCACCCTGGTCCACCTTTATGGCGATATCTCGAAACGGCGTCCACCTATAGAACTAAGGACCCACTCCCTTTTAAAATACTCATAACACCTTTCATTTGATACCCATATCGTACAAACAAATTCTAGAGTCAACCCTGATCCACCTTTATGGCGATATCCCTAAATGGCGTCCACCTATAGAACTATGGCCCACTCCCTCATAAAATACTCTTTAATGCCTTTCATTTGATACACATGTCATACAAACACATTCCAGGGTTTCCCTCGGTTCATTTTCCTACATGGTTATTTTCCCTTATGTTGTCACCATAGCTCTCAACTGAGTATGTAATGTTCGGTTACACCCGAACTAACCTCCTTACGTGTTGATTTCTTGTTTTGTGTTAAATGAATCTACAACACGATATACGATTCAAATTAGTTGTAAATGACACAACACTTCGTAAAACTGCTATTAGTTCAATGGAGCATGCCACTTGCAGCCGGATTATTTGTAAATTTCAAATGAAAATTTAGTTCACAAATTAAGCGAAAGTTGCATGTCAAACAAATTTTCAATAAAATATGTTGGCAGAAAATTGCTTCGAAAAGTATGAGAGAAAGTAATTGTCTTTTAATTTAATAATTTATGCTGACAGACGCAGCACAGTCTTAAATTAAGGTACTGATTCAAAATCGAAAAAAAATTCGAAATAGTTGCGTTTGTTTACCGGCCGAGGTGAATCTTACGAATTAGCCTGACGATAACTCACGCTGGTATTTAAATAAAAGTATAATTTTAGGTCAGTGGTCGTCAAAATTGAAACTATGGCAGTGTTGGTTAATGAGACTGTGATTGTGGTGGTTTAGTCATTGACTAACAAGCAACGTGACAGAAAATATGCACGTACTTTCCAACATATTTCGTAAATATGCTTAAAACTCTACCAAACAATTAAATTTATTTTATTGCCAACATTAAAAAGTTGCATACTCTGCGCATAATGCTACGGCGCTTGCTCAGCGACTACTTAATATAAGGAAATAACTTATAATAGCCGTGTTTTTTTCACGTATATACATATGCACTTAAACTTTATATCGCCCGATAAGAGCATAACTTTATCTGCACTAATGAAAGTGTTGAGCAGAAAATAAGTACTGGTAAATTTCATATGCATTATACTCAGTTGCAACTGAAATGTGTCTCTCCATTTGATCTCTACACTATTCTCTGTGTGTGTCCACGATTCATCGCAACCGATTCAGCTATAGGCTATACACTATGCCCAACAGAGCTGTGTGTCTTCGCTATTAAGCACAACCCGTTTTGTAGCGAGTGTTTTAAACACTGCCGCGAGCTTTCAATGATTTCCGCTAGATGGGTCATCTAAACATTATCCAAGTGATCATAAGCGTTTATGTTTTATCCACAAATGTAGATATAGGTATATACAAGTAAAAAAAAACGGCTCAGCATATTAAGCTTAGCCTCTAGATATTTTGGCTCCATCAAAGTTGCCGGATCTATTCAAATACGGCGGCGAAAAATGTTGTAATACATAAGAATGCGATTCACTGGCGCGTATGGTTACGAAGTCGCGGGCGTTGTTGTCGTTGTTGCTGTAGCGATAAAGACATTTCCCTAAGGTTTTGGGATGTGTTATCGATGCTAAAGATTCTTGGCAGATAAAGATCGTTGATGGATTTAGATTTGCTGCGTTCTGATAACAAGCAGCATTAAGGTACTATTCCGACTATCTCGGGAACGATTTAATATGACAAAATTTAACTTTCAAGGCGATCCCACCCCCTCCACTGGTTCCATGAGGAACTTGTGGTCGCTAGAGCCTCGCTTTCTAAATATGTGCATTGTACATGCATATATCTAAACGGGATTCGCCTCGCGTATTATTATACAATTGCGTGGGTTGCGGAAGCTATAAATCATTTGAAGCTATGAAGCGCTTATCAACCCTTTGAATCCCAAGTCGTGAGCGTCGTGAGCAACGCTGCCGGGCGGTCGTCTAGTTATCACTAATTTTTTTATATTAGTTTTTTACACATCACACAACTAGACTAAAACAGTGATCAACTCAAAAGATCACAGAGTTCAGAAAAGGCAAACAACTGATGGCTTTCCCATATATGGTACCAATGCAAGTTTTAGTTTTTTACATCTTTTTAGTTGATGATTACTGGAATTTATATCCAATTAAGTTAACAGATCGGTAATCCGATAGTACGCATAACTTCAAAATTTCAGATTTTTTACAAAGCTCACTATTGATCTAGGTGTGTGACATATTGGTTGAAACTATTGCTATCTGTATTCCCTATGCTCGTAGTTCTGCATGTTGTTGTTATTGTATTAACGATAAAGACACTCCCCGAAAGCTTTGGGGAGTGTTATCGATGTTGATGGTCCTTTGCCGGATATAGATCCGGTACGTTCCGGTAACAAAGCACCATTAAGGTACTAGCCGGCCATCTCGCGAACGATTTATATGACCACATTAAACCTTCTAGGCCCATCCCCCCTCCCCACCCCTAGTTCCATGAGGAACCGCCATAGCCTCGGCTGTTAATGAAACAGTATTCACCACGGGTAAGTGAAGTTGACAGTTGGGTTGGAGAAGCTATATCTTTCGCTGGCAACGCCTTGAGAGGGTTGCGCTATACAACCCCTTGAATCAGTTTGGTATTTTAGTCGCCTCTTATGGCAGGCATACCTACCGCGGGTATATTCTAAGCCCCCTAATCCGCTGTTCTGCATCTCTATCGCTATCGTAAATGGCAGTTGCAATCGCTTTTTAAAATGCGATACTCGATAGCATGCGCCGCAAAAAATTCAATTACAGTTTTACTTCACCACCACCGCATTGTTCTTGCGATGAAATCATCGCCTAAAATTATGCAACATTTATTCGATCTCTTGGTACTGCAAGAATTGTGGGTAGGAGCGAGTGTAAGAAGACTTTCGATATGCATTTTTAAGAGACACTTCGAATTATTGTTTAGCTTACACGAGTTTTACTAGTTACCCAACAAACATTTAGGTTAGAAAACGATTACAAAACGAATCGCATTCTAATGTATTTCTCTAAGGTAGAAGGTTACAGGACGATTTGCGAAACTGTCGCGAATTATAGCATTCTCGACAAAAAGGGGACTTCGTTCTCGATATCGAAAAAAGGGTTAGAATTCTAATCGAATTCTAACGTCGAATGCTAATGAGTTTCTAATGACAATTTCATTGTTTCATTATATGAAATACGTTTATTTTGGTTATAATCTTATGTATTAAGAATAAACATATTTCAAAGGCTTTTTGCTATTATAATAAAGTAAAACCGTACTTAAAGATTGAGCTCAGCGTTGGTTTGAGGTACGGATAACGAAGCGTTTTCTTCATGCCATTCAAATAGCACTTCAATAATATGCTCGCTTTCCTTTTTTAACTTTTTTTGATTCATTGTCACTTACTAGTATTTATTATTACAAATAAAAAAAACTTATTTCGCAACTTTTAATATTTCCACTCTTTTTATTTTGTTTGTATGACACTAAGAATGAGTGATCATGTCGTGCAAATAATCGATAACTGTGACAATAATCATAACATCGCATTTCTAGAGTTATTCGAAACGTTTCACAGTCGAATTCTAACCTAGTTCTCTAACCTAGTTTTCTATTCGAAATGCATTACAGAAATACATTAGAATTCTAATGTTAAATTACAATATTCCTCTAATGTTAGAAAATGTGTTTGCTGGGTATATAAAGCCAGAATTCAGCTACAAGTAATTTTGCTAGTTTCTTTCATTTTCAAATATCTTCTCTTTTCCTTCAAGTAAAAAAAAATGTACTGCGATTTCTGGTTATCAATTTTAATCGATTTAATCAATTTTAAGCTTCTAAGATTTTAAAAGGTATTTATTTTTATTTGTTTCCGATCCCAAATTAAATCACTAGATGAGCCCTTTGCGATTTGATTTATTAAATCGATTTTTAGGCGCATTTAAAATTCCATTGAAGTGTTGGTAAATGAAAATTTAATTGAAACACATACTCGTAGATACAAATGGCGCTAATAAACCCAACTCAAATGCTGTACGGGACATATGAATATTTGCACCATATATGTATGTATGTATGTTATACAATACACCCACACATATGTATGCCTAATATATTGATATTTTCCTTGTTAACAATTTAAATTATTAAATTTGCAATTGACCAAATTCCATTCAGTGCGAATCAATTCAATTCATTTTCAATTTGAGTTTATAAGCTTTTTGTTTCAAATCAATTATTTGCATTAGATGACAGTTGGCTTTGCCAATTTAGATTTCATACATATGTAGTGGTGAATACTTAATATGTATGTGGACACGCATGAGTATACAAACTCTAAAGGAATTTTTATTAGAAAAAACGATCGATTGTGTACACAGTTTAATTGCATTTTAAAGTAAAGCTATCTAATTTGTTTTAGCTTTCGAAAACTATGTAGATATTACCGCGAATCTCACTTTCAGTTACATAAACATGGATAAGCTTGAAAATTTAGAAGTAGAGGTAGAGGTGGTGGTAGAGATAAAGGTGGAGTAAGAGGTAGAGGTGGAGGTAAAGGTATAGGCGAAGATAGAGGTAGAGGTCGATATGATATTGTAACGAATTTACTGAAGTTCCTCTTATTTACAACCTTCTACTAACGTTCGAATCACTAAACTGTTGAATAAATAACTCCACTATTCAATAATGCAAAATGGCCTTTATTCAAGTACTTCACAATACTACTACTTCTCGACAGATAGCGTGCTTAAATCAAAACTCATTGCTATTGCTCAGATTGCGCTCTTTTCTACTCTTCGATTTCCTCGTTCCATACTTTAGGCGTTTCCAGAATTTATTCAGTTATCAGCTATAAAATTATAACTACAGATGCACGTGTATAGCTTCTCATATGCGCGTGTATATGTGAGTGATACTTGCACAAATTATTGCCTACTTTTGGGAGTATCTCAGATATATGCATGTGTTTGTGCGTTGCTCTCCGCTGATTGTATGGACATATGTGTAGACATAATGATTAATTTGGTTATGCGCATACAAGTCACTGCTCAGTATCGACTTAGAGATGATAGTATCCCTTAGTGTTGCTAATATTCGTCACAATATGATCAGCTACACAGTACCTACATAGCCTAAAGCGCAGCGCTTAAAAATGCTATAAATAATAACAAGAAAGCATGCTTCAAGGAACTGATGGATCGTGCCGAACTTGATCTTTAGGGACTGGTTTACGGAACGGTGATATCTAAAATTAGGGGCATACATGCCCGAAACTTACGAGAAAAATCGTAGAAACTCTTTTTTCGACACAAGAATATTGAGCCTATAAATGCGGGGAATTCGAAGGTATGGAAATCTCAGGAATAACACAGTAGGAGGTACTGAATGCAGCACAAAAAGTTGCAGACAATAAGTACCAGATGGAGTGCCAAATATAGCCCTTAAACTAGCGATAAGATCTAGGACATCAGTATTTACGGAGAATAATATAGGAATGACTAAAGAGAGCTGAATATGGGTAATAATAAGGCATAAGTGGTTAGGGTGAGCTCAAAGCGAAATGTGGATGAGTTAGTCCTAAATATAGGAGATTATCAAATAAATTCAAAACTTTTCTTGGAATATTAAGGAGTTAACATGTGATGTGCCCATCTGTATAGCATTGGAAGCGGTCGACCATCTGAATATGCCAAGAAAAGCGCAAAGTCACGAACATTAGTTAAGTGGCAAGAAGGTGTGAAGAATCGAAGAAACGACGCTGGATCTTCACGTTAGTTTGAAATATATCAAAATGGTACGAGCGAAAGTACGGCAAACTAAACTAACACTTCACACAGATATTGAGTAAGCACGGTGGTTTCAAGGGTATCAACATTAGCGTGGGATGGAGGAGGATCCCTTCTGTCCATACTGCCCCACCGAATTGGAAAGTGCAGGATACTTAATGTTTCATTGCCCTCGTTTTCACGACGAAAGACTCTCTGCACATAGAGTTTTTGGAAGTCCATTGCAAGTTCAGCTCCCCTAATGTGCAGAGATATACATTGTTGCGATTAAATTAAATAAATGTAAGGCGCGATAACCTCTGAAGAGATTTAGGCCGAGTTTCTCCTCGCGATTAATTCTGCAATCATTGTACGAGCTTTACTAGCTAATTTTACTGAATTTTAAATAAGTGGCTATCTCTTGGGCAATTTATTCACCAGCAAACTGATATTCACTAAAAGTTAATAATCTGTCTGAAGCCTCCTTTGTGTCGTATTTATATAAGCAAATTTTATGATATGAAAAAGAAATCATAAAACAGATGGCAACACTTTATCCTCAATGAGGCTATTCAATACCGAAAATTTTCCCAGAATTGAATATTGTATATGAACAACAACAGCAAAATTTTTCAAATTTATTATAGTTGCACATATGTCATACGCATACATACATATGGCTAAAATAACATATTTCTTCATTGAATTGCTATTAATTCAATTTACATGATTTTAATTGACTTAGAATCAAACAACCCAATCCTTCATTTTTTCTGTCTGCTGCAGTAATTAATTTTAATAATGCTGGAATGTAAACAAATTCAGAAATTATGCAATAACAAAAAAGCAATATTTTGAATAATTTCATAGTTGATGTTTGCTCGATTGATAATTAAATTTCAATTAAACATTAACTTGCTGGCAATTTATGGTTGTATCTACATTAGGGATGAACAATTTTTCAAAGGCGATTTTGTTGCGATTGGCGGATATAAAATCAAAACTATTAAGGCTTTCGTATAGCTGGGAAATTAAATGATGTTAGCTAAAAACCTAACGTCGAATCAATCTTTCCCACAACTGTTACTTTGGACGGAATAGGCAATTGAAAAGTGAACGTTTCTATCGGCGAACAAAAATCACATTCTTAAACAGTGGTCGGCGCGCCATAGCTCATTGAGCCAGACTTGCTTCACACACCCTGCAAAAATCGTTGGATCATGTGGTCCACTGCAGTAATTACAATTATACTCCACTGTAATGCAGCAATGGACCAACTCATGTTTCTACACGATCATATTGTACGCCGATCAGTGCCCGTTTTTAACGATTGTAATCACTACACGATGTTTATTGGACTGTGGGTACTCCATAGATTACACTGATGTAATGCGGAGCTGGAGTATATGGTCCAGGCCTAGGACATCGCAATGTTAATTGGACCATATTTTTTTGTATGAATTGTGGTTAATTTTGGAGCACTCGGTTGGTCCATAGCGAGTACTCCATACATGCATGCATGGAGTACTTGCGATTTTTGCAGGGCATATTCTCACTCCCAATTGTTCAGTCGTTGGCGGACAGCAACGAATAAACACTGCGAATGGCTATCGCATAAATGTTAAGGTTCCCTGTGAGAAATATTACGATGGGGAAACGCAACGGGTATGACGGCCGTTCCATATGAAGTTCATCTTCCAAACATGTTCAGTTTGGGTGTTTTCACCTTTTTGAGTATGTTATATTTAAAAACTTTTCAATACAATATGCTTTTTTAATTATTTTAACAAAGTTGTAACAATTTCATTCTGGACACCCTTTTTTTCTGAGCCAAACAGAAATTGAACTTATGCATTTCAAAAAAAGAAATTTAGCGAAATAGTAAAAAAAATTAAATTTTTTTTAAGTTAGCGACATATTTTTTAAACATTTTGTATTTCATTGGTTGTGGCAAATGTATTAGTTTCGGAAATATGATTTTTTAAGCGAGTGATCGCCACTATTTTTGCGATATTTGCCGTAATTTGCAAATTTCAAGTGCATTTGCATGTAAAAATATCGGTTACGCTTCGAAGCGAGTAAAACATAATGAATTGAGGGACTTGAGGAAATTTCAAATTATTTCTGAATCAAAAATTAAATTTTCCAAAATTTTTGGTATAACTGTTTTTAATAGATGCACCATCTGCATGTTGCAATTTTAACTTTAATTTCATGCTGGGATGCTCTTGCTATTGCTCTCACTAATGCACTTTCAATTTAAATTTTTGGTGACCACTGCCTCTTAAACCTCTCACCACAACTTTACAAGCCAACCTAAGATAAACGCACGCAAGTCATTTTCTCTCACAATTGCCTCAGGCACATACAACTTGTATGATAGCAAACGAAATTGAATTTGCTGCGTGAAAACCTACCTCGATATCCAATTTTTGTTCTGCCCGACATTTAGATTTGACGTTTGCACACATGTCGCAACGAATGCTTATTTCGGTTAGGGCAAAACACGCCGGTTGTTTTCGTGCGCTAAAAAAACGCAGTGCGGTTTTATTAGGTTGGCTTGTTACAGATGTACAGCTTGTGAGTCATTGATTGTGTCAAAATAGAGAGAGGATGACTCTTAGAGTATACGAAAGAAAATTTCTCCGGAAAATTTTATGTGATCCCAATGTGATTGAATGAAGACGTCCCTGCCCAGTAATTATTCTTATTGGCACACGAATGTGCCAACACAGAAAGAAGAAGTCTCCAATGAGTTTTGAAACAAGTGCAGGAATACTCCTTGGTAATCCTTCGATAGGATTTGGGCTCAGGAAAAAAAGTTCCACTAGCATAACCAAAAAAATAATTTTCGAACCTGCGAAAAAAAATGGCGAAACGGTCATTTTTCGACCAAAACACTTCCCAAAACCCAAAAAATATTATTTTTTTCAAAAAACTGTTGTAAAAAAGTTGGCGATAATAGCTTTTTGAAAAAAAATATTTTTTGGGTTTTGGGGAGTGTTTTGATTGGGAAATTTACCCTTTCGCCATTTTTTTTCCCAGGGTCGAAATTTATTTTTTGGGTATTCGCAGTGGAACTTTTTTTTCCTGAGCCCAAATCCTATCGAAAAATCGACGGCGCAATATCGGTTAATAAACCAACCCAGTCTAATATCTATAGAATGCTCAAGATGAAAAAAGGAATTGATTTAAGCATGTCCGTCCGTCCGTCTGTCTGTGCACACGGTAACTTGAGTAAATATTGAATATTGAAATAGTATATAGGTTCCTTGGCAATCGTCTTCCATCCCTATATAAAATTTGCGAAATCGGATAATAACCACGCCCACATTTTTACATATATAACATTTTAGAAAACACAAAAAAAACTGATGATTGAGTAACCAACACACCTAGAATGTTGATTTTCTTGAAAAAAGTTTTGAAAACGGGCGTGGCAGCGCCCACTTGTGACAAAATCAATTCTACAAATATTGCATCATAAATCAAAAACCGTTAAGCCTATCGTAACAAAATTCGACTGAGAGGTTGCCTTTACTATAAAGATTGCTACGTAGAAATATTTACGAAATCGGTTAAGGATCACGCCCACTTTTATATAAAAGCTTTTTAATAGAGTCGTGGATGAATAAAATAAGCTATATCTTTGCAAAAAAGAGTTACATATCAATTGTTTTTCATTCCCCAAGTGAGATTGTAACAAGAACAAGTAAGAACGGGACTGTGTTGTGCCGCAGACTATATACCTTTCATGAATGGGGCTGAACAATAATCTTATCCCATTCGTAATATCCAAATAATCGGCTGTATAAGATAAGAAATATATAGTGAACAGATGTACATGCCTAAGCGATTTTTAAGATTAATATAAAATAAACAAGTACGGAAGGCTTAGTTCGGGTGTAACCGAACATTGCATACTCAGCTGAGAGCTTTGGAGACAAAATTGTCTTTTTCATGCATACATGCAAATGGTAATTCTAAAAAGTGAAGCAAGCTGCCTTTATCTTTGCTATCTTTCTTCAGCTATCAATTCGTTTTATTGAATAATTTTTTTAAATATGAAAATTTGGTTAAATTTGAACGCTTTTTTTTTATTTTTCGAAGCGTTTCCAGCTATGTGTCCGATAAGAGTCCAAGGGTGACGTTTTTTTGAACGATTTTCCTTCATCCTTTGCCATATCATAACTGCAGTTGAACGTTGCCATAATTTACTTATATACTGTAAAATTATTCAATTTTTTGTTATAATTTGACTTAAAAAAAATTTTTTAAAGTGGGCGTGTTCGTCATCCGATTATGATAATTTTTATTTAGAACACATATAGTAATAGGAGTAACGTTCCTGCCAAATTTCATCATGATGTCTTCAACGACTGACAAATTACAGATTGCAAAACTTTAAATTACCTTCTTTTAAAAGTGGGCGGTGCCACGCCCATTGTCCAAAATTTTACTAATGTTCATTTTGCGTCATAAGTTCAACTCACCTACCAAGTTGCATCGCTTTATCCGTATTTGGTAATGAATTATCGCACTTTTTCGATTTTTCGAAATTTTCCATATCGAAAAAGTGGGCGTGGTTATAGTCCGATATCGTTCATTTTAAATAGCGAACTGAGATGAGTGCCCAGGAACTAACATACCAATTTCATTAAGATACCTCAACATTTACTCAAGTTATCGTGTTCACGGACAGACGGTAGGACGGACATGGCTAAATGAATTTCTATTTTCGCCCAGATCATTTGGATATATAGAAGTCTATATCTATCTCGATTAGTTTATGCCGTTACGGAGTATCGTTATGCGAACAAATTAATAGCTATCATCCGGTGGCAAAATCCTGAGCCAGATAAATAATTTTGCATGTAAATGCAACAACAACGATTTGAGCCAGATAAATCCAGATAGAAGTCTGGTTCAATTTGTGAGCCAGATAATTTGTTAATTACTTCTTTTCAGTTTGGCAACGCTACCTTTAATAAACCTACTTTTTCAAAAATAGATGTCGCTGCTTAGCCTTTCCGCCGTATGAGTTAAATGAAAAACAGCAGCGTCATCTGCCTATCACATTTCACGTGTGCGAAAATTTCACGCCATCTGCTTCTCAATCTGCTCTCAGTCTCAATGATCCAGAGCATTTCCGTGAGAATTGAGCGTGAGCCGGAGCTCACTGGAAGACGGCAAACATAATCTGTAAGCTCTGTTCAGTTGAGTATAATTAACAACTTACACATATGATTGTTGCTTATCGACTAATTTTAAACATCAGGTAAAACAATATAAGAAGCACCTAAGACAATATGTAAACAATTAAAGAACCGTAATGGTAAACAAAATTTAACAATAACAACCATATATGAAACTAATACTCTGTAAGCGACGCTCAAAACATATTTATCACCAATATGTTAGTTGTTGTTGTATGGCGTGAGAACATACAAAGGTGGTAGGACAGAGAACACGAACAAATGAGTCTCAGCATTGCTTGTAGCTATTTTTGATGAGTTGTTTGCAAGCTTGTGCACACTGTGGTCCGTATTTATAATTTGCAATATTTCCAGAATGCGCTTATACAGCCCAATTCTAAACGAAAATTCCGTGCGAGTTTTTTCCCTTCTCCCATTCCTCGTATTCTAAATAAAAATTCCTTGTGAGTTTTTTCACTTCTCCCTTTCCTCCTATTCAGAACAATGTTCGAAAAAGAGGAAACCGGTTATGGGAGAAAAGTAGGTATTATGAATGTGAGGGAGAGGGAGATTTCTTTGCCATTTCATAGGAGTTTTTTCACTAGTTAAATTAAAGGGAATGCATCAAAATAGTTAAAGGAAATTCGTTCTTTTAAGAAAGAACACTTATTTGTACAAATTTGTGCTAAAATATGTATTTACATTCTACCACAATATTCTTACTGTTAATACAACAACAACAACAACCACAATATTCTTTATTTTAAGTCGAAAAGTATATTATAAGCAACGGAAGAGCTCTTTGTATATTTGATGCAGCCATCCAGAAATTGCGCAAGGATTTTTAAGAAGGCTTAATTAGATTTTGGCATATGGCGAAGGCGAACTCAACTCGACGTGGCCGCCAGAAAATTGTTTTGCAGGATGAAAGCAGGCAACTCCGGCGGATTTATGTTATCCCGCCGGCCTTCTTCTTATGCTCCTCTGGTGATGTTGCTTTGGCACCAATTCATTACTCATTTCTGTGAATACCACATGAAATGCAATAATGTGCATTGTTTATACCTTATTTCTTAATTAACAAAACAGCTGACCTCGAAAATTCGAAATTCCTATTCCCCAATTTTTCTTCTCCCTAGGAGAAAAGAATTGGAGGAATTTTTCCGCGGGAATAAAAAAATCCCCGAGAACAAAATTCCGCGAGAATATTTAGAATTGCTCTGATTATAATGCTTTTCTTGTTCTAATATCGCTACATTTTCTAAATCTGGATTGTGTCCCGTGGTCCTACAAAGTTTTGCAAACTGTAATTTGGCAGTCGTTGAAGATATCATGTGAAATTTGGCAGGAACGTTACTCTTATTACTATATGTACGCTTAATAAAAATTAGAAAAATCGGAGAACGACCACGCCCACTTTAAAAAAAAATTTAAAGTCAAATTTTAAAAGAAAAGTTAATATCTTTACAGTATATAAGTAAATTATGTCAACATTCAACTCCAGTAATGATATGGTGCAACAAAATACAAAACTAAAAGAAATTTTCAAAATGGGTGTGGCTCCACCCTTTTTCATTTAATTTGTCTAGGATACTTTTAATGCCATAAGTCGAACAAAAATGTACCAATCCTTGTGAAATTTGGTAGAGGCTTAGATTCTAGGACGATAACTGGTTTCTGTGAAAAAAGGCGAAACCGGTTGAAGCCACGCCCAGTTTTTATACACAGTCGACCGTCTGTCCTTCCGCTCGGCCGTTAACACGATAACTTGAACAAAAATCGATATATCTTTACTAAACCTAGTTCACGTACTTATATGAACTCACTTTATCTTGGTATTAAAAATGGGCGAAATCCGACTATGACCACGCCCACTTTTTTGTAATCGAAAAATGAAAAAAAATGCCATAATTACATACCAAATATGAAAAAAGGGATGAAACATGGTGATTGGATTGGTTTTTTGACGCAAAATTTAACTCTAGAAAAAACTTTGTAAAATGGGTGTGACATCTACCATATCAAGTAGCAGAAAATGAAAAAGTTCGGCAGGGCGAAATCCAAAGCCCTTGGAATCATGACAGGAATACTGTTCGTCGTATTACATATATAAAAAAATTACGGTACCCGACAGATGATGTTCACCCTGGTCCACATTTTGATCGATATACAACTAAGAGCCATCTCTTCTAAACTCCTCTTTAATGCCTTTAATTTGATACCCATATCGTACAAACACGTTATAGAGTCATCCTGGCCTTTGTGGCGATATCTCGAAAAGGCGTCCACCTGTAGAACTAAGGCCCACTCCCTTTTAAAATACTCTTTAACACCTTTCATTTGATACCCATTTCGTACAAACAATTCTAGGTTTACCCTAGGTTAATTTTCCAACATGGTGATTTTCTCTTATTTTGCCTCCAAAGCTCCCAGCTGAGTATGTAATGTTCGGTTACACCCGACCTTAGCCTTCCTTACTTGTTCGATTTTACTTTTTGTGTTGCTAAATATTTGTTGCAGAGTATTATCATATTTAAATGCCATTGTAAATTTTTCTTTGTCATACATATTAGAATGTTCATTATGCTATTTTTATTTGTCATAAATATTTTTACAATTTATATGTCAAATTATAAAATCAAAGTTCAGCAAGAATACGTCTTTTTATAAGTATATATTTTTCGCTCATTGTGTCCATTTATATAAAGGAAATGCTTAAAATTTTTTTATTATCTTTTTATTTTCTACTTTTTTGTTTTAGATCGAAAAGAGTAGTGCCTTGTTTACCAAAAGGTGAAAAACTTACTTTTATTAATTCAGAATGCATACAAGTATTGTATGTATATAATATAGTACTTACTTACTTACTTACTTACTTAATTGGCGCTTAACCGTCTAAACGGTTATGGCCGTCCAACAAGGCGCGCCAGTCGCTCCTTCGCTCCGCCAACCGGCGCCAATTGGTCACACCAAGGGAGTTTAAATCGTTTTCCACCTGGTCCTTCCAACGGAGTGGGGGCCGCCCTCTACCTCTGCTTCCATAGGCGGGTTCCGATAGAAACACTTTCTTGCCGGAGCATCATCTTTCATTCGCATAACATGGCCTAGCCAGCGCAGCCGCTGCGTTTTAATTCGCTGGACTATGTTGATGTCTGCGTATAGCTCGTACAGCTCATCATTAAATCTTCTCGGTACTCGCCATCGCCAACGCTTAGAGGTCCATAAATCTTTCGAAGAACTTTTCTCTCGAACACTCCCAAAGCAGTGTAGTACACATCAGAGAAATACGTCAAGTTACATTAGTTTTTAAGCTTCTTGTAAATAGTCCATATCCCAGCCAGCATTTTTTGGAAATTTTGATCAAAAAATATACAAATATCATACCCCAAGATGATAAAAAACGTTCAAATTTAAAAGCATTTCTGTTCGAAAATTAACGTATCTCGGGAGAAAAATGTACCATAAATGTGATTATTCTTGAATAATCATTTATGATTCATATTTCGAAACGCTTTTTGTTCATATTTGATATCATTGTAAAATTGGGCTTTCATGGTTTTAGAGTAATATTTGAATGCTTTTCACATTAATTTTCTGATCATATTCGTGATCATATTTCAATATTTTGGTTGAGATTTTTGAATAATTTTTTAAATGCGATTATGATGCATTTATTCTTCATATCTCATACAAAATAAGATAGTACATAGTAATTTATTTCATCAGGGGAAGAAGCATGCGGAAGTAAGCTATTGAACAAAAGGTACTTCGTAAACAAACTAGACCAATATACACCTGCGACTACAACATCCAGCATCAGCTATGATCGTTAACATCTTAAAATACGATATGGTACGGGATGTTGAAGCCATATCCAGGTACATACATATGTCAAGAGAGTTTCACTTACCTGGGGTTCAAATAGTTCACAACCTTTGTATTGTCTAATGGTATAATTTGTATTTTCTGGGAAGCCGATGGTGGAGAAATGGTTAGGGACATTTTTGTTAGGAGCAGTATTTACATTATTTCTTGTCTTGAAGAATAAAATTTTAATATATTTTTTCTGAACTTCATGATTGAAAAAATGTGTGTATGTGAAAAAAAGATCTTCAATGAAATGTAAAATTTTAACAGGAATAAATTTCATTATTCAGCCAACAAAGATTGTCAGAAAAGATTCAGAAAGCTGAATGAACAATGATTAAAACTTTTGATCCTAAAGTAAACACATTTGATTCAAATATGATTCCAAAATGTGATTGAAAAACTATATTCAGTTTTTGATCATCAAAAGTATTCATATTTGATAATTTCTTTCGTTCATTTGTATGATAAATCATTATTTAGTCAGAAAGAGTAATCAAATTGTATTGATATGTTTTAGAGTAATATTTGAAATTTAATCACCTAAATGCTGAGTGGTATATGCCAAACTTGAATTGCTACAAGTGAGTATGTGGATGAAGTTCCAAAATTGTAGCTCAATGGGAAGTATCTTGAAAACTCCGTTCCGTACGATTTTTCTTAAATCAAAATTCGTGCGCCCCCTATCGAAGTTTCTGTATTATGTTTTATACGGCCTCTGAATTAAGTTTGAAATTTCAAGTCTCTAACTTACCGAGAAGTTACTTAAAAGCCGGTTTCAAATTTCCACATTCACATCTAATTCTTTCGATCCTTGCGTCACCTAACGGAATTTTTTTCCCTTTTGTTCCTTTGTCACGGTGTCTTAACATATATGTGAAGTTTCACGTTTGTAGCTCAAGGAGAATTTACTTAAAAATCAATCTCAAAATTCCAAATTTCCAAATTCTTATCTAATTGAACTGTGCGCCACCTAACGGAATTTTATTCCACTTTGGTTGCATCGTCTCATTGTTTTAACCTCTCTGTGATGTTTCGCGTTTGTAGCTCATTGTAGCTCGCAAAATTTCCTCCATTCCGTACGATTTTTCTAAATATCTCGATACGTGCGCCCCCTAGCGAAACTTTTTATTATGCGTTTTATTACGGAACTGGTTTGGTGGCAGTATTATGTGTACTTTTCTGTATTTAGTTATTAAAAATATGATCACAATATTGACACCATATAAACAAACTATTTCTACAAAATGTTCTCTGAAAAATAATTACTTATTGTTATGCCATATTGACGCTTATTTCATTTCGTTGGAGTATGTATAAACACCTTGAATTTTAGCTTTTGTTTTTTTGGTGATCAAAAGCTGCTTGTTTAACTAACTTTTATCAATTAAACGCCTATTCATAAAAATAGCAAGTAAGGGCGTCTAAATTCGGTTGTAACCGAACATTATATAATCAGCGTGAGTTTCAATTGTACAGTTAATTTCAGATACATTACTTTTTTGAATTTTTTTAGGGATTTTTTTTGAGGCTCTAGAAATGTTGTGTAATGCTTGGTCGATATGGAGGCGTGACACCGCCAATTTAAAAAAAGGTCTCTCAATTTTCTCTTACAATAAAACTTGGTTTTGTTTTAATTATGATAGGTTTCACGGTGGGCGGTGCCACGGCCATTTCCAACAAATTTTCCAAATTTCTATCATCACTTATACTATCAGTACACGTCAAATTTCAACATTGGTGTATTATTTACTAAATAATCAGGTTTTTAGTGTTTTCCAAAATGTTATATATATGAAAAGTGGGCGTGGTTATAATCCGATTTCGCTCATTTTAAACAGCAATTGGAGATGAGCGCCAAGGAACCCATAAACAAATTTCAATAACATATATTCAAGTTATCGCATTCACAGACAGACAGATGGACGGGATGGATGGACGGATGGACGGACATGCTTAAATCAGTTCCCATTTTCTTCCCTTTTTCTTTTTTATGGAAGTCTATATATATCACGATTCGTTAAACCGCTAGGATCAAGCGTTATGTTACCAAAATTAATTAAGGTTATCGCGCTTTGCATTTATTTATTTGTATAATAAGCCGAGTGCTTGCTTTGAAAAAAAAACACATTTTCTTAAATCAAGAAGTATTATTGTTGTGTCAAATCTAGAGTAAATAGGTTTTGCTTGTTTTTAAATCACATGACCAAATTTTGTATAAATAAAAAAAAATAAAAAATAAATAAATGTAGGGTGCGATAACCTCCGAAGAGATTTTAGGCCGAGCTTCTCTTCCAATTTGCGTTGTGCTTCGTATAATTTTTCCTATAAATTGACGGGTCAAATTTTAGGTCACCTACATGTTTTATTCCGACTCCGAACGGCATCTGCAAGGCAGATGAGTTTTCACTGAGAGCTTTTCATGACACATACACACTCGGAGTGCTTGCCAAACACTGCCTAGGGGCGACGCCGCTTAGAAAATTCTTCTTCTAATTGAAAAAACTTGTTTAAATAATGTGTATGTTACTTTTCCCGGACGTTAACCCCGGATCTTGGGTGTGATAGGCGAAGCACGCTTCCATCACACAGCGGTCGCCGCTTTGTATAAATAGCGCCCACAAAATTGAACTTGCTTCACTTTATACTTAAAAACCGACGGAGAAAGTTGTAAATTAATATGGATCTACGGGGTTATTTTTCGCTTCTTTTTGTTGTGCTTAGCAGTCTGCCTTATACGAATGCGCAGCTTCGTGTTGTAAATGGTGATACTGCCAGAATTAAGGATATTCCATACTTGGTAGCAATATTTTACACCAACAATTATCATTGCGCTGGCTCATTAGTGACTATGCAAATAGTGGTTACAATTGCGCTATGTGTGGCACAAATCCAGGTGGAAGACATGATCGTTATTGCTGGTGTAGCCTATTTACACGATTTGCGGAGACAAAGTCGCTTTGTGGATAATGTATATTATCCATGTGCTTTTCAGAACAGTATTACTTCCAATACACGCGATCACGAAAACACTGATATTGATATAGGTGTGATCAAAGTGCAAACACCCTTTGACAAGACTCCTAAAACAAACGCAATACCACTTTGCACTGCTGAATTAACAAAAAACAAAGAAATGCGCGTTAGTGGATGGGGTTCGAAAGGTTTAAAAAAGTTAAGCCAACAAAAAGGCTTCGATCTATTAACGTGCCTATAATACCACGTGAGGAATGTGCTGCTTCTCTTAATGGGACAAAGATTTTATTAACAGACTCAATGATTTGTGCTGGAGATGAAAATCATGGTGCGTCTACTTTAGATTATGGAGCATCGGGTGTTGTGAATGGAACCCTTTGTGCGATAGCATTAGCTAATGCAAAAGTGCGAAGTATCCTTATATATATATAGATTTAAACAATGAAAAAGTTCGTAGCTTTATAAACAAGCATATAAAAAATTAATTGAATTGTGTTGTTTTAAATCGACTGCTGAGTGGAGTATCATCCTTTCAAACACGCCCCAGCTCACGTCGAAACATTTATGCGGAAACAGATCGTTTTTGAAAACAGGGCATTATGATTAATATACCGAAGAAGGGCGTTCTTCAAACAATTTCTAAAATAAGACGTTTTCAAACGTTTTCTAAGAAGGAACTTCCGAAACGGCAGCTGTGATAAATAGAGTGAAACTCAGCGTTCAAAATGGCGATATTTTGTTTTTGTAACATCTAAAAATAAATATATACACAAGATAGCGATTTAATGAAAAAAATTTTTGTATGCAAAGCAAGTGTGACGCATGCCTTAGGCGGTGAGACCTAACTTATGGCGTTTTATTTTCCAACTAAAATGTTGCCCTGTTGGATTTTGCCAGCTTTTTAGTAGCAATAATACCTAAGAATTCATACCATTTTTCCAGTAGGTAAGTTAGGCTGAACTGGCCGGTCCATAAGGAGCTACGGGCTCCTTCTATAGTTTACTAAGAAATACAAGGTAATGTATATTGCATGACGGGATGACGAGAAAGCGTTCCAATATACATTACCTTGTACCTCTTAGTAAACATGACCATATTCGTCGTATCTGCGTTGGCTGTTTCAACCCGACATTAAATTCCCAGGTATGTATATCTCGAACAGATCGATCCATCAAAGAGCTAATCGTTGGAAGGCACTTTCCACTCGTGCCAATAGCAACGTCATCTGCGTAAGCCGTAAGTTTGACGGGACCCTTATCGAACGGCCTGAGCAAGTGCTTGATGACCAGCGTCCACAGCAGAGGTGATAACACCATGCCCTGTCGCGTGCTGTTGTCCACTGATTTCGTGGCCTCACACAATCCAAGTTATGTTCCTGCAATTTATATGCAACCGATCCATCTGGTTATGGCTGGCTGTACTTCAATGCAGCTAAGACCGTCCATGATCACCCGTATAGAGAAACTGTTGAAAGCCCCCGCAGTTTGTAAGAAGACTCTCATAGTTATTACCACCCTAAACAGTGCAGTATCTACCGACTGCCTTTGGTGTACGCATGTTGTATTTTGGAGAGCAATTTAACAACCACGTTGGACTTTATGTACATGTAGCGGTTTAGATATTGGTGAAAATAAATACCGAAAAACCGTCTAATTAATATTTTAACTTTATTGAGTATTAAAATATCGCATACAAATTATTGTAACGAATTTACTTGCAAATCCTCTTATTTGCAATCCTCCGCTAAGTTCGAATCACTAAACTGTTGAATAAATAACTCCAATATTGAACAATGGAAAAATGGCCTTTATTAAAATACTTCACAATAACACTTATACTTTGCTACTCGCTGGCTTAATAACCAAACTGATTGATAACTTAAATGAAACTCTACTATTGGCCGTCAGATCGCGTGCTTAGTCAAACTGATTGATAGCTCAACTCAAACTGAATTACAGCGCCTCTACATCTGTCGCCTTTTTATACTCTTTGGTTTCCTCGTTCGCCTCTTCTAGACGCTTCCAGAATCTACTAGTCCAGTATCTCTCAAACTTCTCAGCTGTAACTACAATTGCACGATTTTATAGCTTCTCTCATACCCCATGCTTGGATGTGTGAGCGACACTTCAAAAATTATAATTGCCTACATTTAGGAGCATCTCAAATAAGATGTCTGCATATGGTTGTGCCTTGCTTCTCAGCTGCGTGTACCTACATATGTGTAGACATAATGATTGATTCGTTTATGTAGATACATAATGATTGAATTATTGATGTGAATGTTTGCAGTTTACAGTCTCTCGCGCACACATAGGCGTAAATGCATCTGTGTGTGACATCTCTCGGCTGCCTTATATATGTGTATACATGATTTGATTATTGACGTAAATACCGCTTAGCATGGCCTTAGTGATGGTATATGTAGCTCCGTGACATTATTAATTTACTTTAAGTTATATATTGACAAAATTGCGTGGCAGTCGCGACGAGCCGCTGATACGAAGAAGGGTAGAACCCTAGAAAATGAAAATTACCTAACGGGCTACTAGCGGTCGTCTTGACATTCCATAGTTTGCCATATTGGCATGTAGTTAGAAAATATTTAAAGATTAGTAGGGCGGTAGTCACTACACTATTCCCCTTCTTAGAAAAATGTAATATTTCATTACAGTTTACAATAAAATTTTTTTTTACAAATGTGAAAATTTATAGCTGTTCGAATTTAACTGCAGCGGCTTGATGTGATGATATTGAATTTTCGAGATGATGTTCCAGCTCGCTTGTAAACTCGATAGCAGTATAGACAGGCTTTAATCTGTCTATGGAGATAAAGGTGTGATTGCGTTTGTAGTCCACGATGAAATACTTTTCGTGACGTGTAATTACCATGTAGGGACCCTCGTACGGCGATGAAAATTATATTTCGATGTGATCGTTTCGTTCGAATACGTGTTACCATGTCGTGACATTTCAGTTGGTGCCAAATTTTTAAAGTGGTTCTTCAAAGCTGCCAACACATCTGTGGCTGTTGCATGTTTGTTTCTCCATACACTAGCTCGGCTGGGGTAGCGCCAATGTCTCCTTCCAAGCTGCTCGTAGACCAAGCAGTACGACTGGTAAAGCTTCGGTCCACGTCTCATGATGGCATAGCAAGGCAGATTTTAATTGGCGATGTAGACGTTCGACCAACCCGTTTGACTGGGGATGGTATGGCGATGTTCGCAGATGCTTCTCAATACCAAGGATTTGTGACAGCATGTTAAAAAGTCGCGAATCAAACTGACGGTCTTGGTTAGACCTGATACGTTCGGGTACCCCATGTCTTGATATCCAATTTGTAATCAATGCTCCCGCAATAGTTCCCGCCATGCCATTTTCCAACGGCATTGCCTCAAGAAATCGAGTAAAACGATCGATGATTGTAAAACAATGATTATAGCCTCTGGATGAAGGCAGAGAAACCATATCAATGTATATGTGTTCGAATCGTTAAGACGGGAGTTGAAAATTTGCTGGATGCGTTGACACATGGCGCTGAGTTTTGTTGCGTTGGCACTCTAAACACGATTTTGCCATTCTCTGCAGTTTTTGTTGACCGATGACCAGACATAACGTTGACTCACTAGCTTTGCGATGCTTTGGTTCCGGGATATGCAAGTGAATGGAGAGACTCGAAGACTCGTTTGCGTAGAGATGCGGTCATATTGCCACTGCTGCAATACGGTCGTATTGCCCCTGCTGCAATATCACAATATACTGCTGGTTAGCCTTCTTCGATCTGTATTTTCCGAAGTGTCAGGGACGACGTGGAGTGATGACTCAGTAGTTTTTCAGCTCTGTGTCATTTTCTTGTGCTGTCGCTAATTCTTGAACTTGTATGGTTGCGGAAATTACTTCAACTCGTGACAATGTTTCGGCGATGATATTACGGTGGCCAAAAAAGGTGTCGTATGTCGGAACTAAATTGGCCAATATAATCTAACCGACGGAACTGCCAAGGGGAGGCTCGCTCTGTGCGTTGCTGGAAAGCATGTTTTAGAGGCTTATGATCCGTGTATATCACCACATGACGGCCTTCAAATATATGGAGAAAATGCTTCACTGCCTCGTAGATACCATGCAACTCCCGATCGTACGTCGATAATTTCTGTATAGCAGGTGGCAGTTTTTTGCTAAAAAATGCCAAAGGCTGCCATCTGCTGTCCACCCGTTGCTGAAGAACTGCTCCGATGCCATAATCAGATACGTCCATGAAAATTGCATTGTGCATTTGTATCTGGATGGACCAGAAGAGTGCATCATGCTTCGCGTTGCTAAATGCGGTTTCAAGTTCTTTAGTCCAATTGACTTTTTGGGAGTTCTTAATATAGCAGTGCATTAAGAGGTGCAAGAATCTCAGCAGCGTTTTTAATGAATTTTCTGTAGAAATTAATAGTGCCAAGAAATCTTCGCAAACTTTTAATGGTGGTGGGAAAATCAATCTTAAGTATAGATTTAACTTTGTCAGTCAATGGGGTGATACCCTCCTTATTTATAGTGTGGCCCAGAAATGTGACTTCTGTTTGACCCAAACGTCTGGGCACCATTTCGTAAGCCGGGCTACAAGGATCTGGTGAAACGCAAGAACAAGATCTATGGTTAAAAAAACTTGTTTTCCGTGAAGTGTTGCGCTGAAACCTTCCAGATAACGGACGGGGTATTTGTCAGGTATCGTGCGTGCGTTCAGGCCTCTGTAGTTCCCACAAGGTCGCCAAACCCAGAGCTTTTCTGAGTTAGGTGAAGGGGCGATAAACAAGGGCTGTTCGAGGATCGGGCAATACCAAGATTTATCATCATATCAAATTCGTCACGTGCCGCTTTGAGCTTATCCGGTGGCAATCGTTGAGCTTTATTTGTCACAGGCGATCCATCCGAAGTGTAGATGTGGTGAAGCGTTGCATGTGTCTTCAGGTTTGAGACGCCATCAGGGTTTGAAATATCGGACTGCTTACGTAGTGGGTTGTAGTATACTGTGTCACCTGTAACAGCTTTTATTGATGCCATGTCAGCCGAATGAACTAAAAATCCTGATGACGTCAATCCAGTTTGACCATCGCGCAGACATCTTCGTTTAAGGTCGACTAACAAATTAAAATGACTTAAAATGCCGGCCCCGATGATTGGTTTGGTGACGTCAGTGATGAAGAATTTCCAAACGAACTCACGACGAAGACCCAAATTTAATGATAACAAAGGCGTTGGTTGGATAATAGAACCGCTTGCAGCTTGAAGCTGGTAACTAACTTCAATGGGTTTGCCTCTCAACCGCATGCATGGTAAAAATTAACAGATCCGAACCAGTGTCCACGAGTAATCGTGCACCATAGGATCGGCCTTTGATATACAGGCAGTGGGAATTAGATATGGAATCACTGCCCGCCACTAGTGACTCCCATCTGCGTTTCCCGAGTATTTACAGCCTCTCTTACAATGTTTGGCATTGTCATGATAATAACAAAACCCTCTGACTTCACTTCATTTGTTTTATGTTGACTACGGACCAGGATCTAGAGTGCTGAAATGTTTTGTGTCTAGATTGACGCTTGTTAATTATGGAAGTCAATGCAGCTACTTGTTTGATTAGGTCTGAAATTTGTTGTGTTAAATCTGAGCCTATAGCATTTGCCGTTACAGATGACACATGGCTCTTTTGCAGAATTTCGTGTAGCTTGTCTGCGCTAACGCCTAAATTTTCTACCGAGGCATTTGTTTGCAATACTAGCATAGCCCGAGTATCTTTGGGTAAAGACGACAACTATTTTGCCTTAAGTACGTCCTCGTCGACGCCCGGCACCAACGATTTTAGGTGACGTAGAAACTGAGAAGGAGTGCGGTCGCCAATTTCCTCGCCGTCAAGAAGCTGTTGAAGTTTGGCTGCCTTTGACTTTGATAAACGTGCTATTAGTTGAATTTTTAGCATTAAGAAGGGTGTCGTTTCGGGCGGATCGACGATAATGTTTTCCATTTCGGCAGCGTAACGCGCTTCGAGAACAGAAATCGCATGGCAAAATTTATCGAAATCACTCACCACTTTTAAAACTCTGAATTGTGCTTCAATTTGGGCTATCCATAGTGATTGCTTATCCGGATTAAATGGTATAGGCCGGATAACGCTGGATGTGGTTTGAAAAGGCTTAACATCGGCAATGTTTCCTTCCGGATTTTTCACGTTGGTCATTTTGGAAAACTGCAAGATTATTTAGTGCACGATTGTCGCGAATAATATGTAATATAAATTTTCCAAACCTCGAAGTATTTTTGATGTAGAGTCTTCCGTGTTGCGTGTCGCATTTAAAAATGATATATAAAATCCAAATTTGTCTGTGCAATCGGGGTCACCAATGTAGTGGTTTAGATATTGGTGAAAATAAATACCGAAAAACTGTCTACTTAATATTTTAACTTTATTGAGTACTAGCAGACCCGGCAGACGTTGTTCTGCCCTAAATTTTGTCTATCTGCATACATCTTAATAAATGTTTTCCGTCTCAGCCCGAGTCTCAGCCCCAGTTCTAGTCATAATCCCAGTCCCAGTCCCGTCTCTGGTCTACTTCCCGGAAAAAAGGATCGTAATTACTAATATAGGCAAATTTATATACCACATTTCAGGAAAAGCGGTCGGTTTCGAAAAGAACGTATATAAATAGGTATGTGAGTATTATTAATTCGTGTCTTTATTTCGGCTTCGCATGCTTATTTATCAGTTTTGCCAGGTTGATGCGACTAAATCGAATATGATAATGGAAATTACTTTAAAGCTCTCAGCAACAGCTTTCATTTGATATCGTTATTACACACATTGTAGGGGTATCCGGGTCCACGTTTTGGCCTATATTTCAAGGTCCTAATCACCCAGCGATATAAAAATTACTCTGCACTAAAGCACACATCAGCAGCTTCAATTTGATACCCATAATGCAAAAACACATCCTAGTATTACCCTGATCCACGTTTTGGCCTATATCTCGAGACCCTAGTCACCAATAGGTATGAAAACTACCCTGTAGTAAAGCTCTCATCAACAGCTTTCATTTGAAATCCATATTGTATAAACATTGTCTCGGGGTATCCGGGTCCATGTTTTGGCCTATATCTCGAGACTCAAGTCACCCAGCGGTATAAAAATAATCTGTAGTAAAGCACACATGAACAGCTTCAATTTGATACCCATAATGTAAAAACACACCCTAATGTTACCCTGATCCACGTTTTTGCCTATATCTCGAGACCCTAGTCACCAATAGGTATGAAAAACTACCCTGTACTAAAGCACTCATCAACAGCTTTCATTTGATATCCATATTGTATAAACACATTCTAGGGTGCCCTGGTCCACGTTTTGGCCTATATCTCGAGACCGTAGTCACCAATAGGTATGAAAACTACCCTGTACTAAAGCACTCAACAACAACTTTATTTGATATCCATATTGTATAAACACATTCTAGGGTGCCCGGGTCCACGTTCTGGCCTATATCTCGAGACCCTAGTCACCATATGTATAAAAAGTACCCTGTACTAAAGCACTCATCAACAGCTTTCATTTGATATCCATATTGTATAAACACATTCTAGGGGTGCCCTGGTCCACGTTTTGGCCTATATCTCGAGACCGTAGTCACCAATAGGTATGAAAACTACCCTGTACTAAAGCACTCAACAACAACTTTTATTTGATATCCATATTGTATAAACACATTCTAGGGGTGCCCGGGTCCACGTTCTGGCCTATATCTCGAGACCCTAGTCACCAATATGTATAAAAACTACCCTGTACTAAAGCACTCATCAACAGCTTTCATTTGATATCCATATTGTATAAACACATTCTAGGGGTGCCCTGGTCCACGTTTTGGCCTATATCTCGAGACCGTAGTCACCATAGGTATGAAAACTACCCTGTACTAAAGCACTCATCAACAACTTTCATTTGATATCCATATTATATAAACACATTCTAGGGGTGCCCGGGTCCACGTTTTGGCCTATATCTCGAGACCCTAGTCACCAATAGGTATGAAAACTACCCTGTACTAAAGCACTCATCAACAACTTTCATTTGATATTCATATTATATAAACACATTCTAGGGGTGCCCGGGTTCACGTTTTGGCATATATCTCGAGACCCTAGTCACCCAGGGGTACGAAAAATACCCAGTATCAAAGTACTCATAAACAGCTTCCATTTGATACCCATATTGTACAAACACATCCCAGGATTACCCAGGTCCACGATTTGATCTCAAGACCCTAGCCAGAACGGGATAAAAATATCCTATGTCCCTTCCCGGGTTCTAAGCTACCTCTGCACCAATTTTCAGCCAATCGGTTCATCCGTTCTTGAGTTATGCGTAGTGTAACTAACACGACTTTCTTTTATATAGATAGATTAAAATATCGCATACAAATTATTAATTTACTTTAAGTATATATTGACAAAATTGCGTGGTAGTCGCGACGAGCCGCTGATACGAAAAAGGGTAGAACCTCAGAAAATGAAAAATTACCTAACGGGCTACTAGCGGTCGTTTTGACATTCTCATAGTTGCCCATATTGGCAAGTAGTTAGATAATATTGAAAGATTAGTAGGGCGGTAGTCACTAAATACACATCTATCAGCGTCTCAAAAGTTTTGTGCACAAATGAAGTTAAGCTAATGGGCCTGATATCTTTGCGATACATATGACCGATCCTGCGCGCCTTTGGTAGTAAAGCTACGCGAGCAGTTCTCCAAGTGTGTGGTACTTTATTCAGCCTTATGCACCCATCGAATTTTATTTTAAGCCACTCCACGACCGCTTTTCTTGATATTTTTAGCAAAGCTTGGAATATACCATCTAGGCGTAGCGATTTAAACATATAGAGTGTCTGCTCCGCCCATTCGATCTTAATATCGGTCACCAACCGCTGCGTGAGCGAAGTGCGTGAGCTGTCTACTCACCATCTCTCGATGGGAAATGTATGTGCAAAAGCACCTCAAAGGACTTCTCACTATCACGTGACCATTCCTCATTCTCTTTCTTTATTTGTCCCTGGACAATGTTTCCTCTTATTAGGACTGTTTCGGTTGAGAATTCGATTTTCGCACAGAAATTTTTCTATGAGATTCTTCGCTCTGGAAATTTCACGATCTTAGATTCTCAATAGATCCCGATCTCTATACTCGTCTCGGCAGGCTTTGCTTTCCGCGCCCTTTGCCAGCTTAAACATTTCTTTTACCTATCTTCTGAGAAGACTCAGCTCATTGTTCCATCCCTAGACTATATTATTTTCCTTAGATAGGACTTTCCTCAGTCTCGCCATTTCACTGGAAAAATCATTCTCCGCGCAGAAGTTATTTCATGAAACTCTCTTTGACCTGCTGACTTCAAGTTTATAGAACCTCAACAAATCTCGGTATTCATATAGTCATAGCACTTCTCCCTTTCCGCAACTTATGCCACCTTAAGTCTCTTTTACCTGCCCTCTTAGAAGAGTCAACTCTTTACACCACCATGGTGGATTTGCTTTTCCCTTGAAACTTCTCAAAGGGGAAGCTCTGTTTTACGCAGCTGTCAGCGCCTTTGACAAGAAGCTGTTGCACACCTCCAACTCCTCTATAGTGGTAAACTCTTAAGGTTGCCCAAATCTTCCTTCTACTTATTTTTGGAATTTGTGTCAGCCTTTTGTCCTAGTGTTTCTAAAGATTTTTCTCTTCTCGACACTCTTCAAGGGGAATGCCGATGCTGCTATATGCACGGCCTGAGAACGATGGAATTAATTAAATAACTTCAATCGGTTTTTATTTCAAAACTCGGAAAAAACTTTGGAGTCCCGAATACCGATACCAATTTTTTCCAGAGTATCTTTTCAAACATTTTTTATGTCAATTGATTTATTACCATATTTTTCCAGTGTACAACTCGAAGCTCATGTAGAGCGGCACATGTACATGTGTGTGTATTAAAGTATATACTAAATATATTAAAGGAAACGTCTTTATCTGATTTAATCTCTTCCCACACAAACTAAAAGCACCTCTGGAGCAACCCAGATTTCTTAATATCAATAACTTGACTATCCGACAGGTTGGAAAGATGATATTAATGAACAGATTTTTCCATCATCACTTGACAAAATAAGCTCGTAGTAAAACCGAATTTGGCGTTTTGGCATTATCGTCATTTATTTTTCTCCCTTCAAATATTTTTTGGTAACTTTCAGTCAGGCTGGAGAGTTGATATGTATTGGGTATATTTTTCTCACACCATTTCATGTATGGTTTGGACGTAAATCAGATTGGGTGTTTGCCATCTTCAGTTTCAGTTTCACTTTTCATTCTGGACCCCCTTTTTGTGGTGATTTTACAACAGTGCGGAAAACCGATGGATTTTCAACAAATTTTCATAAGCCCTTGGCCAATTATGCCTAAAAGAAACCAATTTTAGCGTTGAGTCATCTTCAGGATAGTTGTTATTTTCTGAACTTTTTGTTACGGTTGTTTCGTAAAAGGTTGGAGCAATTTTGCCGTAATTTATAAATAATTATTTTTTAGTAAGATATAGTTTGCATTCAGCCTGAATTCCACATTGCGCCAACTTCAGAGCAATATTTTAATCCCTCACGTGTTTTTTTGTTCCTACATGTGGAATTCTGAAGTTCATTGAAACGAATTTTCGCTGTCTCTTATAAAATTCTTGTGCCATCTTAAGCATAATTTTCCCCTTTTTCCACCTAACGGAATTGCTTTCCCCGTTTGTTCCTTTGTCACGATATCTTATCTATATGTGAAGTTTCACGTTTGTAATTTATTATATTTATTGACTATTAGCTGACTCTAGGTCATAAGGAGTAAAGACACAAGTTTTTTAAGTTCTTCCCAATATATTTCAGTCACTGATGACATTTCAGTAGCGCATCAGTAAGCGTTCTCAAGGGCAATTGCAACCATATTATAAACAAATCTCGCTTAAAAATTACATACAAAATTTTACATAAACAATTATAAACATTTACGTAGATGAATTTACACGTCTGACTGATTAGACGTGGAGCTCGATAATGTCCTTTTGTTTGTCAACAAGTGTCTGCAGATGGGTGCAATGTTATCAGTGTCCGAGTTTAAGCGCGGATTGCCCTTATTGCTTTAAGTGTATGAAAACATGTATTTAAAGAAATTTTTAATTTTTAATTTATTTAATAATTTGGGGAAAATTTAAACAACGTGCAACAACACGTTTCTTTGAAACCACCTTACCAACGCATAACTTTAGCACATGATCACATACGAAGTATTCCGGCGCATAAAGAAAAATATGCAAAAGAAAGCAATTGGAATAAAGTTTCCAACAACGAAGACATAACGTGGCTGAATGCGTTTGTAACACTTCAACCATCGTAGGAGTGTGGGTTCAAATCCCACTCACGGGAGAAAAGGCTTTGAAGAGATTTACAAGGTATAATCGAAACAGCTGTCGCCTTGTTCATCCTGATGTCACGTTGTTTAAATTTTTTCCCAAATTATTAAATAAGTTATCAGTGTCCGTTTTGTAATTCATTCGTGCTCGCTACTAATATAAACAGCGAAGCAATTGACAAAGTCAGTACTTTCAAGTATTTAGGAATCAAAATCCATGATAAACTCAACTTTAGTGAGCACATCGATTACACGGTTGGGGAAAATAGCCAAAAAGATATATTTCATGCAAAGAACCTGCAAGTGTTTAAGTAGACGGCACAAGGTAATGGTTTACATACAGATCGATAATCGAACCTCACTTCATATATTGTCCAGCATTATTCTTCATTATGAGAGATAGCCAAATTTACAAACAGCAAAAGCAACAGAACCGAGCTATGCGATTTATTCTTAGGAAACGCTATTACACACCTATCAGAGATATATAGTGGCTAAACATTAAACAGATACTGTTTTATCATACGATGAAGTTTATTAGAAACATAATAGAAGCAACTTGCCTGATTATTTGAAAAGTAACATAACATATGTAAGAAATTTTCATTCCGTAAATACAAGAAGAAGGAATGATTTTAATTTACCAGCTTATAGAACAGAAGCAGACAAATGTAATTTGTAATATAAAGGTCTAAAATTCTGCAATGAATTATCAAGTGAAGTAAAATCTAGTATTTAAGGGAATTTAAACAAAAATTGCACAATTACTGTAGAACACTGCCATTCTAGTGCAAGGTGGGCAAACTTTCGAATCACCAATAGCATTGCATACATCCCGAGTATTCTACGCTGGCAGTAGGAAGCTTTCCCACGTATGGAAAAAGTGATATAAGCTAGGCTTAGTATAAGCTGTAAGAATAAATACATAAACATACAACACATCATAACCGAATTATTCACGCAAATTTTGGTCAGTGCACGACGAGTCTGCAAGCGTACATTTTCCAAGAACAAAAAACAATGATGAAGCTTGGCTTCGTCGCCTGAAGGTTTATTGTTGGGAAACGAAAATGTGGGCTGTATAAACTGATAAATGATTAAAAGCGAGATGCTTTACTGCGAAAGCGCTGATTGCGAGAGTTCAGAATGGCCAAAATATAAAACAAAATTTGAAAACATTAAAAGCAAATAAAAAAATTATAAAATAACGAAGAAACGATGTGATTTAAGTCCACTTTGTTTCCTAAAAAGAATTGCTACAAATTTAATTGTTCAATAACTTCTTTTCTACATACATACATATATACATACAAATGTACATACTAGGCCGGGTCGATTTGTGGGTAGGCAAAAAATCGCCCATTGCTCTGTGAAAATCATATTCTAGGGATCAAAATAAGAAACTTTGCCGAAGGAAACATACCTCTAAACGAATTCTGAGGTCCCCCCCCCTTTGGGTCGTAGGGGCAAATTTTGAAAAATCCCACTTTGAAATGCCTATGGTTTTATACTCAGTTGAGCAGAGCTCACAGAGTATATTAACTTTGATTGGATAACGGTTGGTTGTACAGGTATAAAGGAATCGAGATAGATATAGACTTCCATATATCAAAATCATCAGGATCGAAAAAAAAATTTGATTGAGCCATGTCCGTCCGTCCGTCCGTCTACCCGTTAACACGATAACTTGAGTAAATTTTGAGGTATCTTGATGAAATTTGGTATGTAGGTTCCTGAGCACTCATCTCAGATCGCTATTTAAAATGAACAATATCGGACTATAACCACGCCCACTTTTTCGATATCGAAAATTTCGAAAAACCGAAAAAGTGCGATAATTCATTACCAAAGACGGATAAAGCGATGAAACTTGGTAGGTGAGTTGAACTGAAGACGCTGAATAGAAAATTAGTAAAGTTTTGGACAATGGGCGTGGCACCGCCCACTTTTAAAAGAAGGTAATTTAAAATTTTGCAAGCTGTAATTTGGCAGCGTTGAAGATGTCATGATGAAATTTGGCACGAACGTTACCCCTATCACTATATGTATGCTTAATAAAAATTAGCAAAATCGGAGAACGACCACGCCCACTTTTAAAAAAAAATTTTTTTTAAGTCAAATTTTAACAAAAAATTTAATATCTTTACAGTATATAAGTAAATTATGTCAACATTCAACTCCAGTAATAATATGGTGCAACAAAATGCAAAAATAAAAGAAAATTTCAAAATGGGCGTGGCTCCGCCCTTTTTCATTTAATTTGTCTAGGATACTTTTAATGCCATAAGTCGAACAAAAATTTACCAATCCTTGTGAAATTTAGTAGGGGCTTAGATTCTGGGACAATAATGGCGAAATCGGTTGAAGCCAAGCCCATTTTTTATACACAGTCGACCGTCTGTCCTTCCGCTCGGCCGTTAACACGATAATTGAGCAAAAATAGATATATCTTTACTAAACTCAGTTCACGTACTTATCTGAACTCACTTTGTATTGGTATAAAAATGGCCGAAATCCGACTATGACCACCGCCCACTGTTTCGATATCGAAAATTACCAAAAACGAAAAAAAAATGCCATAATTCTCTATCAAATACGAAAAAAGGGATGAAACATGGTATTTGGATGGGTTTATTCACGCAAAATATAACTTAGAAAAAAACTTTGTAAAATGGGTTTGACACCTACCATATTAAGTAGAATGAAATGAAAAAGTTCTGCAGGGCGAAATAAAAAAACCCTTGAAATCTTGGCAGGAATACTGTTCGTGGTATTATATATATAAATAAATTAGCGGTATCCAACAGATGATGTCTGGTCAACCCTGGTCCACATTTTGGTCGATATCTGGAAAACGCCTCACATATACAACTACCACCACTCCCTTTTAAAAGCCTCATTAATACCTTTAATTTGATACCCATATCGTACAAACATATTCTAGAGTCCACCCCTGGTCACACTTATGGCGATATCTCGAAAAAGGCGACCACCTATAGAAACAAGGCCCACTCCTTTAAAAAGGACTCATTAACACCTTCATTTTATACCATATCGTACAAACAAGTCTAGAGTCACCCTGGTCCACTTATGGCGATATCTCAAAGGCGACCACCTATAGACTAAGCCACACGCCTTTGAAATACTCATTAACACCTTAGTTTGATACCCATATTGTACAAACGCATTCTAGAGTCACCCCTGGTCCACCTTTATGGCGATATTCGAAAAGGCGTCCACCTATAGAACTAAGGCCCACTCCCTTTTAAAATGCCCATTAACCCCTTTCATTTGATACCCATATCGTACAAACAAATTCTAGAGTCAACCCCTGATCCACCTTTATGGCGATATCCCTAAATGGCGTTCACCTATAGAACTAGGCTACTCCCTCATAAATACTCTTAATACCTTTCATTTGATACACATGTATACAAAAACATTCCAGGATTACCCCCGGTTCATTTCTACATGGTTATTTTCCCTATGTTGTACCATAGCTCTCAACTGGTATGTAATGTTCGGTTACACCCGAACTTACCTTCATTACTTGTTTCTTTCAGAATTCATTTTCGAGTATGGTTCCTTCGGCAAAGTTTCTTATTTGATCCCTAGAATACGATTTTCACAGAGCAATGAGCGATTTTTAATCGACCCCCCTAGTACATACACATATTACCTATAAAGTAATTGTTTTTTAATTACACAATTTATTCTTAAAAATCAGATATGAGTGCCTTATTTCAACAATAAAATCACCCAGATTTTTGTCTAAAATTATTTGGAAACTAGAATTTTATTTTCCAGGATTATGCCCTTCGTCATTATGTCCATCAGAGTTTGGAATACAGAATTTTGATTCGAAATTAATAAGTCGCGCAGAGAATAGTTTTGCCGCATTTTTTGACCAAAATCATTTGAAATACAGACTTTAGTCACTATCCCGCCGAGCATACTACATTTAGTACACCTGTTATTTTCAAAATATTTCGTAAACGCTAATTTCAACTAAAGTAAACCAACCTGCCGCCGAGCTATTGTACAAAACAGGCATCATATGGCTTTGAAACAAAATTTCTGTTGCAATTCCTTGATTGCCTTTTTTTAATATCAAAAATGCGAGTTTTTATGACATTCAAAAGTGTGAAGATGTCGCGTAATCTGTATATTTTAGCCCAGTTTGTTTTGTTCTGTTTTTTGGATACTTTTTACTAAAAATTGTTGTGGAAATTGGGTACACCAGTAGTGGAAGTGTAAAACCAAATTATATGTGATATTTGTTGATTTAATTTACAGGCCACCTACAAAATCGTTTAAAAAACAATTTTTTTAATTTATCTTAATTCTAGTAATATTTTATGTTAAAAGAACGGTACTAAAAAAAATTGTGGAATTGCTTCACCAGGAGGTCCGTCGGCATATCTGAGTTAAAAATGCGGGGTATAAGAAACCAACAGCGTCAGGACAAAGTCATCAATTTCATTCGGGTCATTCGGTGAACGATGATAATGAATACAGCAATGGGCTGGATATCGACGCACATGTGGAACATAGTCGGACGACATTACCACAGGGAAAGAGAGAAAAGATATGTGCTATATGCAAAATGACTTCTAGAAAATATCATTAAAACCTTAATAAAAGAGCACGAAAACCACGAAGAATCTGCGGCAAAGACGAAACCACCGAAAGTTATAATCAGGCTCTCAGAACGGCTAATCAAGATCTTACATTACACAAAGAGAAAATAAAGATAGCCACAAAACACCACAACAAATGTACAAGATATTTAAAGAGAGGACAAAGTCCAAAATACCTCCAATGGAAAAAAGCAATTTAATTTACAAAATACCCTGTAATGGAAACAAACACGAAACCTGTAACAACGTTTACGTAAGGAACAACAAACTCAAAATTAAAAACTAGAATATCACAACACAAATCTGACTTCAAACAATGTCAAGATTCAAATATCCAAAAAACAGCACTAAGGCCAACTGTGTATCTAGCTGCCATTCTCCAAACTTCGAGAGAGCATCAATTTTAGCACAAGAAGAGATGCTACAACAAACGCCTAACATTGGAATTTTACATATAATAAACACGCCGTCGAGCATAAAGAATGAAATTACAAAACGGACACTGATAACATTGCACACATCTACAGACATTTGTTGATAAAAATGTTGGCCGAGCACGTATTTTTGAGGAACAATGTTATCTGTGATTGTGACCTCTCAGTCACAGCGGCTTTTAACCGTGACTGTGACTGACAAAGGAATCAGTTTTGGGATTCTATACGACAGCATGACACTGCTGATACGGTCCAAAAATATCGGGAGAGGCGTCAAAAGACGCGTATTGGCTCGACAATAATAATCCGAAGGCGGAGAATAAAATGTTGGGTATGTCAAGAGATATTTGACGGAAAGAAATTGTGGTTGTTGTAATTTTGGAGATTTGTGTGATACCCACATTGATTTGACATATGTGTTTTGCGCGGATGGAGGTTTTGGTCTCCAAACCGGTTTCGCGAAGCACTCCGGGTCATTTATCGGTTGGTCGTTAATATTTTGTGAACGATCTAAAATTTTATTTTCCGCCTACGATTATTGTGTCGTCGTTTGACACCCCTCTCGATATGTTTGGACGCGTATTAGCAGCGTCATGCTGTCATATAGAAATTCCTCAGGTAGGTAGGTAGGTTGAACTGGCCGGTCCAGTGAGGACGTCACATAGACTGAATGATTCCGTTACTAGTGTTACCAGAAGTTTGTTTTAACGACCAACCTGAAAGAACCCTATCAAAAACCAGGACCTATGTTATAAAATAACTCCGTCCTCTTGGCAAATACTAGAAGCTTCCTAGGACTTAAGCCACTTGCTGCTTCTAGATCTGACAGCTACTATCACTCCTAATAGCTGGAGTCTTAGCCTGGCAAGTGCAGGGCACGAGCACAGAACGTGCTCGATCGTTTCCTCCTCCAACCCGCACTTCCTACATCTGCTATCACTGGACCAAGCCTAATTTAAAGGCCATGTGACGCCAGAAGGCAGTGTCCAGTCAGAATACCCGTCAGAGTCTACAGTCCTCTCTTTTATTAGAAGCAACTGTGTTAGTCTAAGGTTGTAAGACCTACACATAATCTTCGACACTTTACAGAGCCGCCGCTTGAACCACACGCTTCCCGCTTGGACGATCATGTGCTCCTCTTGCATTCGCTTAATCTCAGCCAATCTAATTGGGACATCTACGGAGCAAGCTTCAGGGATGTCCCGCCCTTTTAGCTAGTCGTCCGCTTTTTCATATCCCATCTATCCATATGATGACTGCCTGGGACATCCCCAATATATGATGTTATGCTGTCGCACTGTCCGATTCTCCTCCAGAGAGCTGCTTACCACCTGAACTCACGCATTTAGATGCTGTGCACTCATGCGAGATATTGCCTTATGCATGCTCTGACTAAGTCAATATAAAAGTTAAACATCGGTTCAGCAGCTTAAGCTATTCTCTCTCCAGAGGTTCTACTGCTTGATGGTGACTAGGAGCTAATATTTCCGCTTGAGATAAACGCATACAGTAATCCGGCAGCACTGGGTAGGAATATTGACTTATGTATTTCCGCAAGTCAGAAGCGCAGAGGAAGTATACACGCAGACCCTATCCTTCAACTACTTGGAACCATCGGTCCACCCGTACATTTTATGTATCGCCTGGGCCGCCATTTTAGGCGCAACCCTTGCGAGCCAACCGCACCACCTCATTAAATGGTGAGGCCTTAAGGATCTCCCTCGAAGCGCAGATAGGGAAAATCATGTAGGTCTGTTCGTCTAGGGAAGAAACTTATTGATGACGACTAGACTACTCTGGCCATATTGTCGAACGGTCAAGCGCCACGAAAAGCACCGAGCCTGGTTGCAGGGGACGTGAAAAGCGCTTTGTTCTTTTTCTACCAGGTCTACAGTGGATGGCAGAATGGCATACAGTGCAAGTGTTGGAATACCTACAGGTTTTATAGATATTTTGACCAGCTAGCGGATTGGTTGTAAGGAGTTGCCGAATAAAGTATAAGCTCTGCGTATGTATTTTGGGGAACGATCTTACTGTTATTCAAGTCGGGCAAGCTTAAAGTAAACTTGCTCATTGTATTGGTTCATAGCATAGAAGCGAATTGTTCCTGTTGATAAGAGCTAATTGGAGTAACGGAATAAATGCTATTGTCAATATGCAATCAGACAAGCGAATATTTATTGGTAAGCTGTCAGGCGAAGGATGCAGTTGTCAAAGTGTGATTTCAGGTAGGCTGTGGACAAAATCCACAGAGTACAGAGAGATTTACCGAGCTCTTAGAAGGTTGATAAACAACCGACAGTATCGAGCTCCCACAGCTTAAGTCAAATTATATCATATTTGAAAGCTATAAAATATATACTCAAACGTTGATCGATCTGAAACTAGCTCAATAATAAGCAACAGAGTTGCGCCTATCGAAAAAACATGTATAGCAAAACTAAAAAATTTCTTATTAAAAAACCCATGTCACTGGGGAAATATCACTTTATTTTAATTCCTGAAAAATCAAACTGAGTTTTGGATGTTAAACGCTTTTTACGAAGGCATAGGGATGCTGTATATATGTTATTTGTTTAACAGTAAAAACCGTCCTCCAAAGGGGGTGGCTGGGCCTTGTCAATATACTTATGAGAAAAGAAAGTAGATTTAAAGTAAAGGTGACTCTTCGGAAAAAAAGCCTTTCACCCACAATGATATGTAAGTAGAGGCCGTGGTATTTTTGGACAGAGAATTATTGTTGCTCTTCTTTTTTAGGATTGTACATCTCGCTGTTTTGAGGTCAAATTGTAATCAAAAAGGAACTTGCACATGATCGTTACCATTTTGACTAGCCCGTCCACCGCACTTCACTGATTTTGGTAATGGTCATGGTAGCCCTTTTCAATGCTGATATTGAACCACAGCACAGCTAGACTGCGACACCTCACCGCATGTAGAGCTTTAACAGGAGTTGTCGCTACGTTCGATTGTGTTTTCCACTACACAACCACAGTTACCAATCATTTCCTGGGGTACCGGAAAGCCCCATATAAGTGCAAGCACTCCCTGTATTTGCAAATTCTATCCTAGTAATGATTTGGCACTCTAAAAACCACCCACTTTCCAGACAGATTGGTTATAAGTGTGCCTATATGCGATGATTAAAAATCGTCTTAATGGCTCGTTGGGTTGAGACATATGTATGAAATTTTAGGCGCTGTAAGCTACGCCCGTTTTTTCCTCCAGTATGAATGATACTATGTATCTTTGATTGAGGGAGAGCTTGTTTTTACGATTTTAATTTTACAGTACCTTATAATTTCCAATTATATCTTCGGTACCATTGTTACCCAACTTTTCGCCGTGGCGGTTATGAGATCTCCCCACTCGGTGCCCTGAGGAGAGGGAAAAGCCCTTTCCACATGGCACGAACAATTGCTCTGTCTGACAATGGGAGTATTCGATTGATTTTGTTGCTGTTATATTCTCCTAGGATGGATTACAATACCAAGATCTCATGCCTTCAAGCCAAAACGTACAGATGGGCCATAGGCATGTCTTTCAAGCAAGCTCCAAATTCATTCAGAGAGCTTTCCTGGTCGGAATTTTACTTAAGATTACTGTGACCCAGCGTTATCTGCGTGACGCCGAGAGCACGTGAAACCAGTGCGGGATCGTATGCATTCGTTATTCACAGATATCTAGCTTGACAAGCGCCCACATGCATAGAGATTCATCGTGTTTTAAAAATCTGGAATGCTTTTTCATGGTGAGAATTTAGGCGAGATACCATTTAAAGCGCCCGATGGTGATGACCTTGATAATTTTTTGAAAAATCCTCAGACAAATAATCGTTTGGAAGACACTCTGTAGGCGCAGGGTGCAGGAGACTACTATAGCCGTACTGCGATTTGTGGTGTGCAGCCACCCGTTGCTTCTGTGAGTAAAGAAAATAGTTTTTGTCGTGTCGATATTATCGATTTAATATGTAAATTGATCTGGAGGATTGTAGTTCGAAAATAGAATATGAGGTTTTTCTCGGCTTTGGCAGGGATGGACGACCGCCCCCGATTCCGTTATTTTCCCAACGAGTGCGGGCCACATTGATCCAGGTCTTAGCACCATTCAAAATAAATTTAATTATGATCCATTCTTTAACGCTCGGAAATGTCGAGCATTGGCAAATATTTCAGGAAGAAATTTCCAAATTGAAAATTAAAACCTTCAAACACACATTTCCTTGCTCATGTACCTGACGAGAACTATTAATACAAAAACAAAACGACAAAATCAAAAACAGAATTCAGAACGGAAAAAAATCGACACTGATGTGATGATGGCCACAACGCCGAAAACGGTTTGCTCAAAACCAAATTTGACAATGGGGGGGGGGATGACACGGAAAAAAAATCGTTGCCGAATATAGTACAATACAGTATCCAACCCTTCGCGAAAATCGAGACAAAACAAAAAATAAAGTCTTTAAAAACGTTTCAACACCATTAGTTTTTGATATTAAAGTCACTCAGCAATGTCACTACTCCGCCCATGTTAGCAACGCTAAAGTTTACGAGTCTACAGGTGAAATCTTCCGATCATCTTCCAAAAAGGAAAAATGTGCCGTAAGCATACGTGCCTCATTATAGTTTTCTTCTAATACTACGGTGCAATCCACTCATTTCTGTTTATGGAGTTCCTCAAAACTATGCGCTCTCTATAGGACTGTGGGAAAGATTATTCGATATCTGAAAAACAGAAGTTCTCAAGAGGTTTCTCTATGCCCTTGCAAAAATTTCTTTACTGTATGTCAAGAGGTTAACCCCAAGTACGGTTGTATTCCTAGCAATTCCACGACTTTATTCAGCTAAGAATTTTACCTTAGGAATCTTAGACGGATCCAATGAAAGAAAGCCCAGACAAAGAGCGAAAAATCCGTAAAGCGGGAGAAGGCGGAAGAATGTATGGGCATGACCAGCCCAAATAAGATATAGACCCGTGTGTACACATGCCCTTAACTGTCTTACAACAAATAGGATTGTACAAAAAAATATTTTACGTTTTTATTTGATTTTGTATAGCTTTGCCAAGTAGAATATGACACGTATAGAAGGTCGAAACTTTTTTTCTAGAAAAGATATCTGCTAAAAATTGTCTTTATAATGACCGATTATCAAGGGGAAAAATGTGTATGGGAAAACTTGTTATTAAAGATAAACAATTTAGAGTTATAAATACGACAAATGAAGCTAATCGCGGTTATAGTGTTAAAACTAGGTCGTGGCGCATTG